>JAKSZT010053764.1:18463854-18708323 GCA_026826555.1 Tolypeutes matacus | reverse complement strand
CTCCTATTTAACATTGTCTTAGAAGTACTTGCACGAGCACTGAGACAAGAAAAGGACATAAAAGGCATCCAGATTGGAAAAGAAGAAGTAAAAATTTCATTATTTGCAGATGACATGATCCTATACATACAAAGCCCTGAGAAATCGACAACAAGGCTTCTAGAACTTATAAAGGAGTTCAGTAATGTTGCAGGCTATAAGATCAACGCTCAAAAATCAGTAGCATTTCTGTACACCAATAACCAGCAAACTGAGGAGGAAATCAGGAAAAAAATACCATTTACAATAGTAAACAAAAGAATCAAATACCTAGGAATAAATTTAACTAAAGATGTAAAGGACTTATATACAGAAAACTACACAACACTGTTAAAGGAAATCAAAGAAGACTTAAATAAATGGAAAAATATTCCCTGTTCATGGATGGGAAGACTAAACATCATCAAGATGTCTATCCTACCCAAACTAATCTACAGATTTAATGCAATCCCAATAAAAGTCAACACTATATTTTTTAAGGAACTGGAAAAACTAACCACAAAATATATTTGGAGAGGCAAGAGGCCCCGAATTGCCAAAGATATATTGAAAAAGAAAAATGAAGTTGGAGGTATCACATTACCTGACTTTAAAACATACTGCTACAGTGATCAAAACTGCGTGGTATTGGCACAAGGATAGACCTACTGACCAATGGAACCGGATTGAGAGTTCTGATATAGATCCTCGCATATACAGTCATCTGATATTTGACAAGGCCATGAAGCCCACTCAGTTGGGAGAGAGTGGCCTCTTTAACAAGTGGTGCTTGGAGAACTGGATATCCATATCCAAAAGAATGAGAGAAGAATACCATCTCACACCTTATACAAAAATCAACTCAAGATGGATCAAAGATCTAAATATAAGAGCCAAAACCATAAAAACCTTGGAAGATAATGTAGGGAAGCATCTACAGGACCTTGTAATAGGAAATGGTTTCATGAACTTCACAGCCAAAGCACGAACAGCAAGAGAAAAAATTGATAAATGGGATCTCCTCAAAATTAAAAACTTCTGCACCTCTAAGGATGTTATTAAGAAAATAAAAAGGCAGCCTACCCAATG
The DNA here is from genome assembly GCA_026826555.1 of Tolypeutes matacus. NCBI lineage: Eukaryota > Metazoa > Chordata > Mammalia > Cingulata > Chlamyphoridae > Tolypeutes > Tolypeutes matacus. Next base: position 18,707,216 of record JAKSZT010053764.1, on the reverse strand, counting down.
GGAAAAAATATTCGGCAACCATATATCTGATAGGAGCCTAATATCCTGCATATATAAAGAAATCATACACCTCGAAAATAAAAGGACAAACAACCCATTTAAAAAATGGGCAAGTGACCTGAAAAGACACTTCTCCAAGGAAGAAATACAAATGGCTAAAAAGCACATGAAAAAATGCTCAACATTGCTTGCTATCAGGGAAATGCAAATCAAAACTACAATGAGATACCATCTTACACCCATCAGAATGGCAGCTATTAAAAAAACAGGAGACACTAAATGTTGGAGAGGATGTGGAGGAATAGGAACCCTCATCCACTGCTGGTGGGACTGCGGCATGGTCCAGCCACTGTGGAGGACAGTTTGGCGGTTCCTCAGAAAACTAGCAATAGATCTTCCGTATGATCCAGCAATTCCACTGCTGGTATACCCAGAAGAACTGAAAACAAAAATACAAACAGATATATGCACACCAATGTTCATAGCGGCGTTGTTCACCATTGCCAAAAGTTGGAATCAGCCCCGGTGCCCATCAACAGACGAATGGATAAGCAAAATGTGGTACATACATACAATGGAATATTACTCAGCTGTAAGAAGGAACAAAGTGCTAACACATGGAATAACGTGGATGAATCTTGAAGACCTTATGTTGAGTGAAGCAAGCCAGACACTGAAGGATGAACAGTATATGACCTCACTGATCTGAACTGAGGAAAGTGAGCAGTCTCTGAGAACCATTGTCAGAAAGATAGGTTAACAAAGGAGAGTAAGAGAAGAGCAGGCTTTGAGCCATCACCCATATGGACATAATCTATGGTAAAGGGATAGAGTGGGGTTGCATGTTGGGGGATGGGGCAGATGAGTGGTGGTGTTCCTGGGTTTGGTGGTGCAGCACTGGGGGGTGGGTGGATTAGGAAGGGCTGGTTCAAATCCCCAGGGCATGTAACTGTGAATCTTGACATTCCATGGGTTGGGAGAGTGGGGTATCATGGGCCCTGGGGGGCTGGGGAGAAGGGAACAGTCAAGATCTAATGGGTTGTTTGGTGGTCATGGGGAAGGTTTTTCATTACCTTACAGTAATGGACACAGGACATGGTAAATATCATCAAAATTATTAAACTGTATCATCTAAATTGTAAACTATACTGTAAATCACTGACAATGTTTAGTAGCTATATTTTGCTATCTGCATAACAGTTATAACAATGCTAACAATCAAAAAAAGTGGGGGGGTGTTAATATGGGGTGGGGAAGGGGGGGTGGTTTGGTATCTGGGAGTCTCCGGCACTCCGTGTGTGACTTTGCTGTGACCTAAAACTTCTTTGAAAATTAAATGAAAAATTGGGAGACAATGGGGATTGAGAGGAGGAAGGTGTCATGGCACACCAGACATCCGATAACACAGTGATAAAGGGAAGGAAAAAGGGGAAAAAAGAAGAGAGAAAGGAAAAAAACATGAATATATATATATTAAAGGCATTTCCATTGCTTTTTTTGCCCATTTTTTGAATGTCCCAATCCACTAATTATATTTTATTTTGTTTTGTTCTTTGTTTGATTATTTGTTTTTTTTCCTTCTCTCTTTTTTTTTTTTCCCCCCAGAGTTTCCTTATGTTTGTCTCTTGCATGTAAGCTTATCACACTTGTTTCTTTTTCCTAGTAAGTATATTTGATTATTTTATGGACTAAATGTTCATGGAGGATTTGGATCACAGAAGGCTTACAATGGGTACTGCGGGGGATTATTGGGGGGTGGTGTCTGGGGGGGGTTTCGTGGGAATTGGTTCATCCAAATATACATGAAAGATATACAAAATCATTCAAAGGATCGGGGGATGGGGCATGGTCACGATGGGTGGATAATCACACAATAAATTAGGGAATCTGAATTCCTAGCCTGGAGAGCTCTGCCACAGTCTCCAAGGGAGCAGCAATGGTCCTCTGAGTATAGGGACAGTGCCTGTCAAAATAGGATGACCCACTGATGTTTTTTTTTTTTTTATTGATGACTACCCTTGTGAGTCTTTGCTCTTGTAAATGAGACTTAGCCTGCAGTTGTGGGGTGTCTAAGGGTTGCCACCTGAGAACCTCCTTGTTGCTCAAATGTGGCCTCTCTCTAAGCCAAACTCAGCATATGATTGCATTACCTTCCCCCCAACGTGGGACATGACTCCTGGGGATGAGCCTCCCTGGCAACGAGGGATTAATACCAAGTGCCAACTGGCAGCTTTGCGCAGTGGCAGTATCGTAGCCAATGAGGTTTATCCGAGGCGCGATTATTGCTAATTGAAAACTTTTCCCAAGTGCCATCTGGCAACACAACTGGAAAAAGACCTTGAATAAAAGGGGGAAATGGTAAAGACAAATGAGTTCAAGTGGCTAAGAGACTTCAAAGAGAGTCGGGAGGTCATCCCAGAGGTAACTCTTATGCACACCTCAGTAGGAGCTCATAGAACATCTAAGTGCCTATTGCCCCACTCAGTGGGGTTCCTGAGGGCTCCGGAGACACCCTGGTCCTATATAAGGTGGGATAGCCCCAGAGACTGATGCCTTATCAGTGGGTTCTATTTTGGAATCTGTGCTCCTGAGAGTGACAGAATTAGACTCAAATAAGTCCTCCCTGCTCATGGTTCACCAGTCCCTTCTATTCAAACCTATATGTGATGCTGGAGTTTTTAGGTATACTTCCAGAGACTGGAGCCTCCTGCCTACCTATGTGCCAGGTGGCATGAAATCTAGGTGGAGCTGCAACTCCTACCCTACAGCTCAATGGACTCATCCAAGTCACCTGGTGAGGAGACAACGATGGGCAATGGCCATCCCAGGGAATGGAGAGGGCCTACATCGGCAGACATGATCATCCCACCCACCATATCCATGGGATATAAGCCCTCTCTCACTTGGAGTTGGAGTGGACATCACCATCCCAGTCCCCTCAGGATTGGGGGAAGAACTATGGACTAGAGTGGACTTGATGGTATTCTCTTGTTCACATATGGTGATTCTAGCAATGCAAGAAGTTGTAACAATGAGGTGGAGCCAGTGGCCACTTGACACTTTTGGGGTAGGGAGGGGATGAGCGGTTGAAATACAGGGGCTTCTTTGGGAGTTGGAGGTTGTCCTGAGTACTGTTGTGGCAACGGATGTAGGCCATTTTAAATCAGCACACACCACTCAGAACTGAGTGGGAGAGAGTGTGGTCTACAGTGTGAACTGTGGTCTATGGTTGGTGGCAAGGCTCCAGGATGTGTAAGTTCATAGAGGGTGGTGGGCCACACTGTGGGAGATGTTTGTGTGGGATGTGGTGGGAGGTGTGGGAGGTGGGCAACATGGGAATCCCAGTGGGTTCCGTGTAATATTTTGGGTAATCTAAGCACCTCTTAAAATATATGTACATATATATATATATAACATTTTTGTAAGCAAATACACATATATGCATATATATTTATATATCATTTTGCAAATGTTTGTATGTATTGTGAGAATTTTGATTTTTACCCATAATAAAAAATAAAAAATAAAAAATAAAATAACCATGGGGGGGGCGGATGTGGCTCAAATGGTTGGGCGTCCGTCTGCCATATGGAGGGACCTGGGTTCAATCCCTGGGACCTCCTGGTAAAATTTAAAAAAATATATATAGAGAGAGAGAGAAGGCGCATCGGCTGCCAGGCTCTGTGTGCCGGTGAGCCATCAGGACCCGGGAGCCATGCAGCAAGATGATGACGTAACAGGAGAGAGACGCAGGGGAGAGTCAAGACGAGATGCTCCAAAAACCAGGAACCAAGGTGGCGCAGGTGGCAGAACACCTCTCTCCTACATCAGAGGTCTCCAGGATCGAATCCTGGTGAAGACTGGAGGAGGAGGAGGATAAGAGATGGCAGAAAACAGACACAGAGAATTGTCCAGCGAATGGACACAAAACAGCAAATGGGGAAGTAGGGGGTTAAAATGGATAAAGTAAATAAATAAATCGTTAAAAAATAAATAAATAAATAACCATGGGCTTATTTTTGAGAGGTTACCTGGTACATCAGAATGTGTCTGTAGTGAGTTCTAACCATAATAATTCTCTGTATCAGAAATTTGTCTTTGTCAACTGAAGGGAAAAAAAATTATCCCAACAAATATAAATATATACAATAATGTATTTACATTTGTAGACACTAGATGAATAAGCAAGTCAATGTTTTCTTACTGATTACCCATATTTAAATAGATGAAAGTACTTCATTACTATTCAAATGTAGAATTACAAATGCATTTGCTTATTTTGTGTACATTTTCATAATTTTCACTATTTACAAAAGAAATGAATAGCAAAGCAAATTACATAACACAGGAAAATGTGCTAGCTCTACAGAAGAATTAATATATTTTGAGGACAAATTTATATGTTGTTTTGGGTGTGTTTCAAGAAAAGTAAAGTGAATCACATTTCAAAATAGAAATCCTTTTTAATAGTAAATGAAATCATTTATAATTGTTAAGCTTATTGCCAGCTAAGAACAATACTAGTTTCTTTGTGAATATTTCTTTATTATGCCAAGATCATTATTGCCTTTTATTTAAAAGTATTCATGACATATTTGGTTGGCACCAAATATTTCAACAAACCTAATTCTGAGAACTGTCAAAAACTGTATCAAGATGACTTTAATAGACCCACATAAATATAAGAGCTCTTAGCAGATTAAAAGGATGGGACTTGTATTAAACAGTTATGCGAGAGGCTGCTACGTAACTGACTAACCAAAAGAGAAGCAAGAGGGGGAAACAAAAAAGTATCCAAATTGGCACTGCTATTAACAAAAGGGAGTGGAAAAGCAAGACATCCAGAGGAGCAGCAAAGAGTTAATTAGAAAATCTATCCTGTGAGAAAAAAAGAAGGAACAGAACCCATTCAATATTTCTGGACCAGAAAAATGATAGGGAAATGAAAGGACAGAGGGGAAATAAGTAAAAAATTTAGAAAGTACAAAGTGGGTATGCTTGGGAAGATGCAAGATAAGAAAAGCCATAAAAGGAAAATTACTTTCCTCTAACCAGGCAAGAGTTTCGGAAATTGAAATCATAAACCTTAAACATTTTTTCTGTCTTGGTTTAAAGCAAAATAAATTAAATGTCACAAGTATATGTAATCAATCTTGCCAAGAGAGAACCCAGCAAGTATTGTTAATGTTCAAAGTAATCTGCAGGTAAAGGAAGTTTATATTTTATGACCAAACAAGCACAGTGAACTAAAGGCATGGTTAAGTGAAGGCAGCACAGGTCTGAAAAAACAAATGTTATTTAAATTATCTCTCCTGTTTAGGGGAAAAGAGCAAGCCTCCCTGAATATTTAACCTAATTTACAAAGTTCTTCCTGGGACATCAGCGTTAACTACGAAATCCCTGTTTAATCTTTCAGGAATGGTAGCCCTTCAACTTCAAAGCATGCAATGAATATGATTGGAAATTGTTAATTTAAATTACAGAATTCATTTTATGTAGAAAATGAAATTTGTTCATTTACATTGTAAACACACTCACTATCCATGTATTGACACTTATAAACTGTAGCTTCTTCTCTTTCTTAGAAATTCTCAGATCTTTTGGATATTGTTTTCTATTAGTAGTCTTTAAGTAAATAAATGATGCTTCTAGCAGATTCAAATCTAATAAACAGCATAAAGCCTGGTTCTTCAACAAGGCTACAGCCAAAAACATGAAGCACAGGCTTTGTAGGAATTATTTACTAAAACTATGTGATTGCTATAGGCAATTCAAAGTTGTTAGAAAAGTGTAAATATTATTGTTACACTTAGACTTTTTAAGTACAATCATATGATGGCTAAAATAATGGTAAGGTCACAGCTCATTTCTTTGTACTTTTAACCATATAAAAAAGGGAGACTCAAATGTGATTGAATTAGCTCAATGTCATCCCAACTGCTCAACTATTCCCTAAAAATACCTGATTAGCATCAAAGAGCAGAAGCTACTTGGAAAAGGTGAAGGAAGTTTCCAAAGACAAGAGGAAGGGTGTCACTAAAAGCAGGGATGCGACTCACCAAAGATTTAGTTTAAAATGATTTCTCAATGATAAAATGTTGGGTATTACAAAAAAATTTATAAAACCATTTTTGTGAGTCAAAAGGAATAACGTAAAAACTACTTCTTACAAAGTGAATAACATTTTGTCATAATTATAATATGTTCTTAAATATTGTTTCCCTTGGGGCCCAGGGAGCACAGCCAACACTAAGATTCTACAAAGCGAATAATTTCTGGAGAAAGGAATTTACTAAATAACATTGAGGTGACCAGAAAGAGCAAACGCACTAAGTATACCACATTTATTGCACTATTAGGAGAGGTCTTTGTAACAGGATGCTCAGTCTATCCAGCAATAAATGGAACTAAGGAAATACCAATATAAATATATAACACATAAAAAATCTAGCTGTACATAATGATAAGGTTAAATTTTGCAACTCCACACAGACTTTCAGAATATGTACTTTAAATTTATTTACATTGTGGGAATAGATAGATACAAATTCATACTTGTTCCCAAAGTCTATGGCAATTACGCATATTTGCAAGAGAGCATAGATGTCGACTGTTTTGGGGCAGAGTCCTAGGAAATAAGAGAATGAACTATTAAATTTATGTGTTTGGTGGCCAGACCACTGTAACCTAAGTATGTATACCAGTATACCAGAATAGTATTAAACAATTGCTAATACAGTGATATGCAAAATTGTCTCATTTGATCCTCACAACAATCCTAAAGTGAGGTAAAGATAGCAGGCATTTTTAATCCTCATTTTACAAGTGGTGAAATAAACACAAAGAAACCAGTGACAACCCAAAGTCATAATAAGTGATAGCTGGAAGTTATTCCAAAACCTCTCACTCCAATCCTAAAATTCTTTCCACAACACTAGTGCTTCCTTAGATGTGGAAATGATAGCGGTGGTAGAAAGACAAGGCATTAAATAAAATGAACCACATACTAAGAACTTACTTCATTTTCAATTCTCTTTAAATCATTCGAGTATGTCAAGAAGAAAGTCTCAATCTTTATCATGTCTCACACCTAATAGTCTCACTTTTTAAGGGAAAGCAGGCCTCAGGATTAGCGTCTTGTCAAGCAAGAAGAGCAAGCTAAATCATATAGCAAATTATTTTATTTTTCACTGTTTAATTTTATAGTTACCTTCTATTTATGGCAAGGGATACTGTTTTCTCATTTTCGGTATAAATACAAAATGTTTCAGTTTAAGTTAATATATTTAAATAATTTGTAGAAAACTAGTAAGTAAAAATATTACAGTATTAATGGTAATTGGTTATAGCAAAAATCATGAGAGCTTGCAAAAGACTGAATATTAGAAAATACTGTACCACATTTGATTCACTATAAATCACATTGCTAATAAAAACATTACCCAAAGACTTTCCACTTTAGATTTACACTTCAAACACGAATTAACGGAAATAGTTACTTCATTGTATCACCTTATTATTTACCTAAATCCCTAATAAAATGAGTAGGAGCCATAACCATACCGTGGTCAATGTTCAAGTTAATTTTGAAGCAAAGTGTTGATTATCATCTACTTTTTAAGTAACAGCTCATTTTACTTATCCTAATATTTTTATAATAAAATAGATACATATATAGTTTCATAGGAGTCAGACAATGAAGAAATTATCAAAGTAAAATGTGATTGCATTCTCCTTTATGTCCACAGTCACTTCCTATTAATCCCCTTCCCAGACATATTGACTACCCATAGAATGGTATGCATTTCTTTAATCTCTTACCAATGAATTCACATTCATGTGCATAAATGCCTCTGCATTCCATTCATCAGAACAGTTAATGTTAAGTGCCACAATAGATAACCCTTCAAAACTCAGTGGTTTAACAACTGATACCTATCTAATACAGGTGGGCAGGGCACCCTGCTCCACACAGTCAATTAGAGACCCAAGTAAACAGAAGACCTGCCATCTTTTAGTTGCATCATCCCGATGTAGCCATGCAGGAGCTAAGAAGTTGTAGAGGTGGCACAGTAACTGCTAAATGCCTTGGATAGAAATGATACGTCACTTTTGCTCACAGTGCACTATTCAGAACATGATACAAGGCTCCAACTTAAATATAAAGGAAAAACAAACAACTAGGTGAGCATTTTATGTCTCTGATACAGTATCTTTGGTGGGGAAGTACATAAATGAACCAGGTAAGATATTATGAATGTTTTCCTGTTCCTTGCTTTTCTTCACTTAACAATATATCTTGGAATTCTTTCCAGGTGTGTGTGTATATGTGTCTGCACACAAGCGCATGTACAACTATTTTTACTAGTTTCACAGGAGTCCATAGTATAGATAAAGCTTAATTTATTAAACCATTCTACCACTGATGAACATTTAGGCTACTTTTTTCCTATAATAGAAAAGTGTTATAAAGAAGGAATACATCTGGTTTTATTCATTAACTCTATGGGTTGAGCCTCTCAATATGTTTACTAGTCATTTGTTTTTTATCTTTTGTGACTGGTCTATTCATATCCTTTGCCCATTTTTATATTGTATTGTCTTCCCTTAATGATTTCCAAGATTTTGTTAAATATATTGACATTTTTCTTCCCATGTATCTCGTGTTTTTTACTTTTAACTTTACTTATAATGTTTATTTTTTTTACTTCACCAAATACATCAACCTATTTCCTATAAGCCTTGTGATAGTTTATATTCTATATAAGATGATTTTCCCTTTTCAAGATTATTTATCCAGAAAATTTTTGGATATAAAGTTTTAAAACTGATGAGCTCTATACCCTACTTTCGGTATTCAGATAAGGGTATACACAATTTCCCCCCAACACCATTTATTAAACTATCTATTTTTAATTTGAAAGATATGTTTATCATGAACTAAGTTCTCATATACAAATAGATCTGATTGTTTATTCCTTCTCTGATTCAATTCAGTATGTATTACTACAGTTTTGCAGTATCTTCTGAGATTAGGTAGAATAATTTCTTTCCTTCACCACTATTCTTTTTTTCCAAAACTTTGTTGGCTATTCTTGTGCATATTCTTTTTCCATGAACTTTACATTCAGCTTTTCAAATTTCAAGAAAACAGTGCTGGGTGTTTTAGTTGAATTGTATTCAATTAAATTATGCAGTGATTTTGGAGAAAAACGAATTCTTTATAACACTGAATTTCCTCTTCCAAAAGTATAGCAGTTTCACCATACATCCATTGTAACAAAATATGTCATTTTAAAATTTAGGCCTTCTTAATGGCCTTTCATATGTGAGTTGCAGCTTCATCCTAGCTCCCTGGTTATGGGTGAGCTTTTATGAGGATTGATGGATAGATTTCAAAGTGGTACGGGAGGTAGAATTCAAAAAAATGTGCTCCCCATCCATTCCAACCCTAATCCTCATAACCTGTAAACATGGTTAAGGCATCCCTCCTGTGCTATGCACACTTGACATGAAAATAGAGTAGGTCTTATCTATTCAGGCAAATTCTTAAAAGTGGAGTGCTTTTCCAGCTGGAAGAAGAACTCAGAGAGAATCAAAGCATCAGAAGGACTCAACATGCCTGCTTGGAAGATGGGGGTGGAGGGGGCATATAGGAAGTTGATGTGGGTACCCTCTAGGAGCAGAAAGGAGAGGCCAGCTGACAGCCAGCAAGGAAACCAAGGAAATCTGGACCTCGATCTACAACCCAGTGGAAGGAAATGAATTCTGCCAAAAAACCTGAATGAGCTTGGAAGTGGATTCTTCCCCAAGACCTCTCAGTAAGAGCCCAGTGTAACATATTAATTTCAGTCTTGTGAGACCTGGAGCAGGGAGCACAATCAAGTCCGCCAAGACTTCTGATCTACGGCAACTATGAGATAATAAGTGGGTGTTGTTTTAAGCCACTAAGTTTGTTGTAATTTGTTACAACAGCAATAGAAAGGTATCCAGATAGGCTCCAGAACAATTGTTACCACCATCTTTCCATCTCAATGGGTTTTCAGGATTCCCTAGGTTGAAGGAAATAAAGAGTCAGAACCACTTTCCCTTCCCTCATTTTTACTCTCATTGATATTCTCTAATTAAGACGGACACATTTGCCAGCATAAATCTTTTATATCCTGCTAAAGTTTAAGATTGAGGGGGAGGGGAATGAAAGGCTAATTCCTCTTCAAAGAGTTTGAATATCTAAGGTGCAGAGTAAAATTAAAATCAACAAACAAAACTTTCAAAGCACAAGAAGTAATCTCAAAGTCACTGGGTAAAGCACTTAATGAAAATTTAGGAGATTAATAACTATTTTCAAACCCTGGAAATCCAAAATCTATTTCACAAGACGTCATGATGTATAAGATAATGAGTGTCCTTTCAGTATTTTACCTACATGCTATTTATATATTATATAGTACAGACACTAATATATATTATAGTTACCACATATTATAGGAGAATACACCACTATTTTAGGAAATGCTTATAGGAGAATGGTAAGATAGGAATTGGTTAATAATTTCAATTCCAATAGCATAAATTGCTCTACTGTTTACCTTTTGCCCTTCTCTTAACTGAAAATGAAATTTATGATGAAACCTATTAAGTTCCCAAAGCTCTTCATACTCTAAGAAATACTGAATTATTCATACTCTGAAATCAGTTTAGAGAAATCTGAACTGATATATTACAAAATTATATAATTTTTAAAAATATCTTGAAAATTTAAAAGGGTACTAGGATGACAAGACAGAATAAAATTAGCTTCACATTTGTTGTCTGCATGTGTCTATACTATTTGAATCCTTTTAAATAAAATGTGGAATATGTAGTACTTGTGTACAACTGAAAAACAAAGCAATAAATAGAGCAGAGGAATAAAAGAATGGTGAAAACTATTTGAATTTCAACAGGATACTTAATCCAAGATCCTAAATTTTAGAATCTAAAAATTAGAGGAAAATAAGAATGAGAAGTTGAAATCAAAGAAAATAATATGATATATTATGAAACAAATGATTCACTACTGTTTGACTTACTGTTTATTTGTTTAAAACAAACAAGATTTTGAGGGTTGATTAAAAAGAGAGCATATTTACTCATTCATTGACTTAAATTTTGTAAGTTGACTCTCTTACTCAAAATTGATTTTTAAAATTACTGATCTTTCCAATATCACCTTTCTCAAAACCCCAGTTTCTATGGAATATAATTAGAGAATGGTAGTGATAGACCCAGACATGGAACCAGTATCTGTCTCAAAGTGTTGAAAGTCTTATCAGGACTACGAACAGAAATCTTGATTTACTTAATTGATTTTCTTTGATGTCTCCATGGTTTTGACTCAATAAACAAAAGGTATTACTGATCTAACTACCAAGCTGCACTTGCACATTGGTGGAACAGATTTGCAGTCAGTTTTGATAGTTGTTGGGAAAACCCAGCCACCCAAAATATATTTCTCACATGCCTGACAAACTGCCTGGAACTTTACAATAGAGAACAATTCCTTTGAGCTAATGCCTTGCCTACTGTTAAGCACTATAGCTTAGAATTATAAATTGGTCATCTATTTACAATTCTATATAACTATCTTCCCTGCAAAGATAATATTAATTCAGATTTAAAGGACAAATTTGGTTTTATAAGTAAGCTCCATGAAGGCAGGAACAATGTCTATTTCTTCTTCACAATCTATTACAATGCCTGGTACGTAGTAAATCCTCAATAAAGATTAGGTGAAGGAAAGAAGATAGTCACAAATTGAAATCTGACAAATATTTCTGGGCCTCCAAGGAACAGAAATCATATAGGCACATGGCACACTGGGGGAGAAAGAAGAAGAAAACGGTGATAGTGAATACAGCAAAAAAAAAAAAAAATCAGTTCTCATACTATTCCTAAATAAAGCAGTTTTGTTTTTCCTTCCTTCATAACTTCCTTATTTAACAGTTTCCCCCATATGTTATTTTACAAAAATAAAATTTATGGAAATAGTAGAAATTGAACTTCTACCATGAAAAGGTTCCTTCCAAAAGAAGTAAAAAGGTAAGGTCATGTAAGCACTGACAACACATTAGATAATTATTTATATGAAGAAGACCTTTACACTAGCAGAACCAAACGATGTTTTGAAGCCAAGGATAAATTTGGGCTGAATTATTGGCCAATTGGGCTTACATTGTTTTGTTTTTTTTTGGTTTTTTTTTTTTTTTTTTTTTTTTTAATATTGCGAGTTAGGGCATTTGAGATTTGAGATCATCCAAAGAACAGAACTGATTCCCAAAGCAAATTATCCAATGAGTATTCTACATATAGAATTCAGTGTGATTATTAATCCAAATTACAAAATACTTGTAAAGTCAAACTCAGGAAGGATTAAAAATTACTATTTATTTTTCAAGATTGATTTTAAAAATCATAGTATCAATATTCAGTTTTCTATCTAACTATACTGTCGTTCAAAACAGTCTGCATTAAATTGACAACTCTTTTCAAATTCTTGTAAGGAGTACAGATTTTTTTAAATGAAATAAAACCTGTGAATATGTAATCTACGAATTAGAACAGTGCTTGCTGCTGGTGTGGGGAGTCAGGGGTTGATTGGGAAGAGACACACTTTCTGGGGTAATAAGAAGGTCCGATATCTTGATAAAAGTATGGGTTATACAAATGCAATCACATCTGAAAACATAGTGAACTGTATCACTTAAGATCTGTGTATTTCACTGCAAATAAATTATAGCTCAATGAAAATTAAAAGACAAAATATATGTATATCAAATATTTCTTCTCTTTTCTATTTAAATCATACTAATAGAATACAATTGCAAACAGATTACAACCTATTAAGTGCTTTATTTTACAATGTCCAGAAATAATTGGAGGGGGGGTGTAGCAGTTTGGCAGTTTGATATAGTTATGAATTCCAAAAATAGATATTAGATGATGCTTGTAAACGGTCTGTTTATCTGGGCATGATTAAGTTATGATTAGGGCTTTTATTGAGCCATGTCTGTAGGGTATTGAGCCCCACCCCTTGGTAGGTGGGGAATCGAAAATAAAAGACATGCCAAAGGACAGAGTTTTGAGTTTTTGATTTGGAGTTCTGATGCTGAGTTTTAATGCTGGAGCCTGAAGAAGCAAGAACACAGAGGAGCTTGGTCGTGAGGAAGGAGAGAAGGCCCCAGGATAGAAAAGAGTGGTTCACCTGACAGTTCACAGCTGGCCTTGTGGAGAGAGGCAAAGCCTAGAGAGCCTCATAGTCTACAGCTGACCCTGTGGAGGAAACAGAGGAGCTGAGCCCGGAGAGAAACGGAGCCCCAGGAAGAGAGGAACCCAGGAAGTCTGAACCCTGGCAAACGTCGGCAGCTGTCATGCTCCAACATGTGGCAACAGACTTTCGTGAAGGAAGAAATTTATGATTCATGGCCCAGTAACTTAAGCTTTTACCCCAAATAGATACCCTTTATAAAAACCAACCGATTTCTGGTATTTTCCATTAGCACTCCTTTAGTTGACTAATACAGGGGGAGAAACTGGTGTTTCCTTTCAGAAAAGTGAAGCAGATATTTATTAAGATTCTCATAGTAATATGTAGCCACGATAGTATGATAAAACATAAGTGGGAGTTATGTCCAACAATATAATTAGAAACAAAGATTCCTCAAATTACTGTGCTTCAACATGAAATGAACCTTTTTTTTTTTAATGAAGCAAAGTAGTTACAGAATAATTTTATCCTGCTTACAGAAAAACTGAGTAGAAGCAAAGCCACTCAAATTTATTTGCTATTTTCTATACATCACTGAAATGGGATATTACTAGGTACTATCACGGGTGCTTTCTCTAAACATTAGTTTACTCTTATCTGTTTACAATCTACAGTGGCTTTCATTTTTTAAAATTCAGATATATGTTTTCAGTGCCAGCAATAAAATATTTTTTAGCCCACAGAGTTAAGATAAAGTATACAAATTTAAATATTTACAAAATAATGTAAGCAGTTCAATTTCTTTAGCAGCACAGTTAATTCCTATTGTTTAATTTTTAACACTTTACTTATATTAGAGCAAATTATTTAGGATTAAATCAGTGTTTTCACTTACACACCTCTAAAATACATCATAATAACTATCAAATAATTTATAGAATTTGCTATGACTTTAGGGATAATTTCAGTGGTTTAAGTAAAATCATCTAAATTACCATTCAAATAATAATAAATTATTACTAAACTATGAAATTTTACATGTGACCAGAAATAAAAATTATATTAAGACTTCTCTTCAATAAATGTATTGTCATGAAAACATAGTTATGGAAAATAGGCTCATCAACTTAAACAAGATGAAGAGAAGCTGGAGAAAGTCCAGGAAAAGAGTAACATGAATTATTAAACGACTGGGAAATGGCTTAGCAAAAAAAGGTCAAAATAATTTGGCTTAACAGAAAACAGAAGGTTGAGGTGGGAATTAATAATAGTGTTTATTCAACTAGATGAAGTAATACTATGTGAACAGAGACCTTCAGCATCCTATACCCATTGAGAAAAGGATCTAAAAAGATAAAATGAAATGGCAACTGGAAGGACTATGTTTGGTACCAAGAAAACTTCCCTTTGGGGTTTTAAGACTTTAGAGCCTTATAACAAAGTTGGCTGTAAAACCCATGTCTGAAAATGTTTAGCCAAAATAGTAATTCCCAAAGGTAGTCATTCTTCTAATATACATGTAGCAAATGTTGTGTGTGCCAGGCCCATACATCCTCACCCTTTTCACTTCAATGTTCACCAGCTCAGCATCCCACTACAACATCTGCATTTCTGTACCTGAGGGATTTCTCAGACTATTAGCACCCTCTTTGCCTACCTAGGCATCAACCAGAAATGACCAGAAATTATTCCACCACCCCACCCCACTGCCCTGCCTCTGCCAACGACTGACAGGAGTCAGTGTCTAAATACCCCAGGCTACCCCAACCTTCAGGTGGGATAACTCTGAGATGGGGATGCAACACTGGCTCCCAGATTGCCCCAATATGATCAATCTCCTTTTATCTACACTTACAGCTTGTATAATAATAAAATCTTGATTTAATAAAATCCCTTCCCTGTCTCAGTTTCCCAATAAGGAAATACCAACTGGTATTTTCCAGGGATTGCCTCCCAAATAAACTACTTACACTCAAATGCTTGTATCAGAGTCTGTTTCTTTGGTACCCAAGCCAAGGTGACAGATAGGCTATTTCCATGTAGCACTTGTCCTCTTATGCACTAAATGGTTACTTTAAATTGTTGCCCAATTTTTACTTAAATTTCTTGAAAAAAAAATTTTGATACAGCAGGATGGGAAATTGATATTTTCTATCTTTCACTGTTACATTATAACACTAATAATAAATGTTATCAAAACAAAGTTATTTAATACTAACCTGTTATCTAGCTATCATTGCCTGTTATCTTTGAATCAAATGCTTGTTCTTTTTATGTATGTGGAAGTGAGGGAAAATTAGCAAGCATTTTTACAGTGTAACAGATATACTGCCCCAAAGTGACCTCTCTGACTCCTCCAAGTGGGTCAAAGAAAGATGCAAGAGGGAATAATTTCCTCCCTCTGTCATTCAATATTTACTTAAATCTCCTTCCCAGAACCACCTGAAGTCCTATCTTATCATCTTAGACCACCTAAAATCACCAATGGAAAACACATTCCATACTCAGAAAATAACAAATTACAAAATAGATAACACTGATAAAATTTATTTACACTTCTACTAAGACAAAATTTTTTTTTTTTTTAAAGATTTTATTTATTTATTCATTTATCCCCCCCTTGCTGCTTGTGCTCGCTGGGTCAGCTAACCACGCCGTGCAGGCGGGCCTGCCTTCACCAGGAGGCCCCGGGAACTGAACCCAGGGCCTCCCATATGGTAAACGGGAGCCCTACTGATTGAGCCACAGCCGCTTCCCTAAGACAAAATTATTAGCAATCTTTCAAGATTTATTTGACCTAGATAGTTTAAGAAAAATATTAAATAGATTGTTAAGAATTCAAGTCTTAATTTCCTGAGTGGCTGTAGCCAAGTCCCTTCATTCCTCTGAGCCTCAATTTCCTCAATCATAAAATTAAAAAGTTAAACTAAGTTTTTTCTCTTCTATTCCCTTCCTTATCCCTTGAGGAATAAAAGGGTGAGGAAAGGTAAACCTCTAGGTTTCTCAACCTCACTCCTCCAAAGGAGTTCTGGAAGATCTTATACAGATAGAGCTATTTGTTAGAAGGAAGAGGAGGGAGAAAAGGGAGAACTCAGAAGAGGAGGATTAGGAGGAGAAAAAGAAAAGAGAGAGAGAAAAAAAAGACTGACTTTTAAAAAGACCAAGGTAAAACATTCCACTAAATTAGATGACATTTAAGATCTCTTCCAGTTCCAGTCATTGAATTAAAATAAACAATTATGTAATTCATCATGCTCATGATACAAGGTTCATGAACCAAATTAGACCCCCAAAAAGTTATTTACTCCATAACTATAACACATAATGTTTGAAGTATGTATAACACTTAATTTCTGTGATCCAAAGAATGAGCTTTAGTAACTAATACTTAGTCATGGTTTCTACAGAGATTCACTAAAGTATCACCTAAATGATAAAAATCAGATGGCCAAATAGAAAGTTCAGCAGATTTAAGATTACTAATATCTCTGCAAAGCTGTCACCTTCTGTTTGAAGGCCCAATCAGAATCAATGACAGTTCCTTCCCTGCTCACACAGTACACATTACAGCACTCATGGTCACACCTGTGTCAGGTGAGCTGTGTACATGTCTACCATTCCACCTTGACCTGTAGTCCCAGTGAGTAGGATCTCACCATGTAGCAGTTTATTCATCTTGTCCAGCTCTGTTCTTGGCACACTGAAGCCATTCAGTGTTTGTTAAATTGATTAGCATACCATCTAGGCTTAAATTCTCAGATTTCTTAATGTTACAAACTGAAAAGAGGATTTCTAAAATTAAATAAGGTATAGATAATTTTACTGTATCATTCTATTTTTTACTAAAAACCTATAACTGGACTTAATTTACCATTAAATTTTGTTTTGATTATTCATGGTTTTAAGTTAAAATTTAAAAAAAAACATTTGAACCCATCTAAATGTATGGTAGAAATCTAATTTGACACAAATTAGGTACTTACTGGGCTTAAAGAATAACAGAAATGGAAGAATAATAAACTATCAGTGGAAAAGATATTTAAATATATATACTTGGCCAATAAGCACATACGTTCCACGTCATTAGTCATCAGAGAAAAGCAAATTAAAGCCACAAATTCATGCTACTGTATAACACAATGGCAAAAACTCAGAACATTGAAAATATCAAGTTTGGCAAGGATGTCAAACAACTATAACTCTCATACATTGCTTGTGGAAATATAAAACAGTATAACCTCTTTTAAAATAGTTTAACAGTTTCTTATACAGTTAAACAAAAATTTAGAATATGAACCAGCAAGCCCACTCCTAGATAATTACCCAAGATAAATAAAAACATATATCCACAAAAAGACATATATGAATGAAAGTACAAACAACCCAAATGTCCAACAATAGGTGAATAAATAAACAATTTATGATACATAGGTACGGTGGAATACTATTCATCATCACAAAGGAACAAACCACTGATAAACACAACATGAAATTTACACTAAGCAAAAGAAGCCAGACACAAAAGAGTACTTGTTGTATGATTTTATTTATATGAAATTTTATAAACAACAAAACAATCTAAATGACAGAAGACAGTATTCTCAGGGGGCTGGGAATGGGCAAGAGGAGGTATTGAGAGTAAAGAGGCACAAGGGAATTATTTGGGGTGTTGGAAAATATTCTACATTTGATTGTGACGGTGTTTATACAGGTGTATGTATTTGTCGACACTCATCAAACTGTATGCTTTAAATTTTATTTTATGTAAATTACATCTTCTTCCTGGAAAGTTATAGCACGTTAAGCAATATTTTAGTACAGTGGTTTCCAATTCTTTTTTTTATCATTTTCCCCCCATAGTTAAAAAATTTGCTTATAAATTACATACACGTTCTATTGTATTAATAGTAAGAACTTTGCAAGACCTATCAAAAATCAGAATTATATATTAAAGAGCTAAAGATGAAATATTTAAATGTCTTGTTAATTGAGACAACTTCATTAGCTAATATCATGACACCCTATATACTTAGGTGAGAAGTTCATCACTGAAGATAGTGACTATAAATTCATATGTCAAAAATCTTAAAATTATTTAGAATTTTTGGCACCAACTTCTTGTCATTTAAACAGTCTTTAATTTGTCATGTGAGTGTCAAAGAATTACAGAGGTACCCAATTCAGCCATTTTATTATTTGTTTGTGCTTGCAAACAAACCATATTTGTTTGTGCTTATGTTATCTTAATCCATAGGTCCTATGTAGGAAACTTTTTAAGGCACTTGTTCACATTATTAAATTAGTTTAAAACTATATGATATAATTCATTAATCCACATTGCTGGAAACACAGAAAATGCAATGAAAAAGTAAGGGAGTTACCATTAACCCCTCTTCCCTGAGGATGCCTCATTTATACATGTGATTTATGTAATTTCGTATATCTTAGATACATTTCTTATTTGTTTTAGGTAAAAAAATAAATAAAAATAGATATTCTAATATTTCTTCATGTACTTTAATAAATTATCTTGCACAGACCTTGGCTATAGATGCTCTACTTTGGAGGCATCGGATAGTGACCATTTATTAAAAAATTGTAGTGTTTAAAAAATTGAATGTGTGAATACATGTGTATATTTAACACTAAACATGTAATTAAATATTTTCAGTCAATATCAATTAAGAAGACACTTCAGTATTCACTAGTTCAATTATTAATTCATTAATTCCACAAACATTTACTGAGTATCTATGATGTGCCAGATATAGGATGGGAGCACAGACTATTGTGGGAGCAAAAGGAGACATGGTTCCTGGATTATTAATTTACAATCTACTTTTGGGGAAAGACACTAATCTCATAAATCAATTAAAATCACAATAATAAAACCATCTGTGAGGGAAAGGTACAAGAGGGTAGAAGAGCACATAACAGGGAGACAGTCTAGTTTGGGGGATCAGGCAGGCTTCTCTGGGACCGAGACTGCTGACCTCTAGTGTTCAAAAAAGTAGTATTTAAACATGCACAAATATAAACCAAAATGTAAACAATGATAACTGGGGGGCCAATTTGTATAGCGAAGCTTTTTTTCATTTTTTGCATGTCTGTGATATAATTTAGCCTTGATCATTTCCATGTTACAGTTGGCTCTATTCCTCCTTCTCATTAGCCCAAGGCAAGTAAAGTGATTAGACCTAGCACTAAAGGAACCATTAACACATATGAAAAAGCAATGAAATTGAGCGGTAGTCTCAGTTATTATGTTGTCATTCAGATAATCCAAAATATGTTCACAGATTCATTATAAAAATTATCTAAATAAAAAGGAAAAAAAAAAAAAACAACTTAGAGAACTTTCACATACCTCAGAATACATCCATATAGCGTACTCTGAGCAACACTGCCCTTTGTAATCATTTCCCTACCTCCAGTTGCTAGCAGAGTGTCTAACAGACAAATCAATAATTTGTCCTCATATCTATACAATGCCTTGCAATTTACAAAGCACTGTTACACAGGTTAAATAGCTTAATTTTGGGTAAATTATTTCCTTATTTAAAGATAAGGAAACCAATGTTGGTGGTGGTACTTCATCAAGGTACTATCTCTTCTAGGTAGTTTCCCACGAATGCTCTCTCCAATGTCTGGCTCACCCCCAAGTTAAATTACATTATATAGGGAGGCGGCTGTGGCTCAATCAGTGGGGCTCCCGTTTACCATATGGGAGGCCCCGGGTTCGGTTCCCGGGGCCTCCTGGTGAGGGCAGGCCCGCCCGCACGGCGTGGTTGGCTGACCCAGCGAGCACAAGCAGCAAGGGGGGGATAAGTGAATAAATAAATAAAATCTTTAAAAAAAAAAAAAAAAAAAAAAATTACATTATATATTATATTATCGCTCCCACAGTCCCATACATATACTTTAGGCATTACCATTCTTTATGTCATCTTCTGTTTACTTGCTAATCCCTAGTACTAAGAACAGTTCCTGGCACATAACACATGCTCAAACAGTTTGCCAAATGAATTCCCATAATCAGTTATAAAAACTGAAACTCAGTGAGGTTAAAGTGACGTGCTCAATGTCACATAGCTTACAAGTGGCAGACCTGGCTTTCTGACTCACTCAGATCTCCTTACATCAAATTCAAGTCAATTTCCCTTAACCTCGTATTTCCTAATAGTATTTTAGGGCAATGTAATTATTGCTTCTTAAGAAGCAGCAGAATAAATATCATATTCTTTAATATTGATTTAATTTATTACCAGTCAAAATATAGGTACAAATATAATTTAAGCTCAAACACTAAATACATTTTCTGCATATGAAGTAAATTCTCTACTGAGATGTAAGACAATTATTAAAGAATCACAATTATTAAAGAACATAATTAGCATTGTCAGTAATCTATTTTTATACTGAGCACTTAAAGAGTATGGGTATTTATTATATTAGCTCCTCTAGACCAGTTTATTTTTCTAGATAGCTACTCAATTTCTCTGATGCACTTATACTTTGTTGTGTAAGTTTTAATACTAACTAAAATGAATAACTTAAAAAAAAAGACTCTTTTGTGAAATGTATTTTTGCAAGTTCTGAGAAAAAATTAACAGTAATCATGACTTTTAAATATTATAACTGTCTATCAGATCAATGAACCCCCAGGCACCTTAGTGAGCACCTTAGTGAACCTCAAAGTAAATGTAAAGCCTTGAAAATAAGCATAAACGATGTGAACTGTGGTCTATGGTTGATGGCAAGGCCCCAGGATGTGTAAGTCCATTGAGGGTGATGGGCCACACTTGTGGGAGATGTTTGTGTGGGATGTGGTAGGAAGTGTGGGAGGTGGGGAACATGGGAATCCCGGTAGGTTCCGTGTAATATTTTAGGTAATCTAAGCACCTCTTAATATATATATATATATAAAACACTTTTGTAAGCTAATGCACATATATGCATATATATTTATATATCATCTTACAAATATTGGTATGTATTGTGAAAATTTTGATTTTTACCCACAATAAAAAATAAATAAATTTAAAAAATAAATAAATAAAATAAAATAAAATAAAAAAGTGAT
The DNA here is from genome assembly GCA_026826555.1 of Tolypeutes matacus. Lineage (NCBI taxonomy): Eukaryota > Metazoa > Chordata > Mammalia > Cingulata > Chlamyphoridae > Tolypeutes > Tolypeutes matacus. The sequence goes on along the minus strand of JAKSZT010053764.1, from coordinate 18,685,887 downwards.
TATGGTGGTGGATGAAGATTGACATTAATAGTATAAGAATTTTATTCCTTTACAAAGTGTGAAATAAATAGTGATGCATGGGAAAAAAAAAAAAAAAAAGCATAAAAAGAGAAAAATATGCCCAAATTATTGGTAAAAAGCGTTGCATAGAATAATTATATTATTAAGAGTCATAAACAGGACTGTAATCAATAGTCTGGTCAGTCCAATAGGTAATTCAGAAAAATCATTATTACTGAGAACTAAACCATAGGTTTGTTTGTTCAGAGCAAAACTAACTCATTTACTATCACTCTCCAAAAACTTCAAAATTCATTTTGCTCTATTTATTGCAATCTACAGATAGTATACAGTCATGTACAAAAAAATAAACTCATTTTAGAGTGTATTATCATTTAATTCTCTAGTGATGTGATACAAAGTTAACTTGAGATTCGCAAATGGGACATTGTCTCTTTAAACCTAATTATACAATAAATATTTTTACTTAAGAATCACCTTACTGGGAAGCTGCTGTGGCTCAATCAGTAGGGCTCCCGTTTACCATATACCCAGGTTCGGTCCCCGGGGCCTCCTGGTGAAGGCAAGCCCGCCCGCACGGCGTGGTTAGCTGACCCAGCGAGCACAAGCAGCAAGGGGGGGATAAATGAATAAAAAAAAAAAAAATTAAAAAAAAAAAAAAAAAAAAAAAAAAAAAAAAAGAATCACCTTACTGTCTCACATTTGAAGAGTTAATTTTTCTTATGTATAGATTTTTCTTATTTCATTTCTTTTCTCTAAACCTATTTTTTAAAAAGCTGAAACTAATACCAAAAAAACTGAAACTGCTAATAATAAAAGCACAGATTTAATAGGATAAATAGGTATCGATACTTAATAACTCTAAACCAACAAGTACTAAAGGAAGACAGAGGAAAAAAAAATCATTAAAAAAAAAAATCCCTGACTGAAGGTTGAGTATCAGATTTAGTAATGAGCTACTAGGCAGCCAGGGCAAAGAGAAAGAAAGACTCTAAATTTGCTCTACACAGAAAGTCTATCAGTTCATAAGAGCTGTTAGGAAAATGAGCTAAGAGAGTCTTTGCAGAAATCACTCTGACTAATGTAAAAAAAAAAAACAAGTTGTTTTTAAAAAGAAAATAAAGAGGTATTACCTGTCTATTTCTAAAATCAGCTTTGGATAAAAGGAAGGGCAAAATGACTGTCATGGATGGAAGGGATGTATGTTAAGCATTTCATGATAGTAACCTGATATGCCAGTTTCATACAGGTATAAAGCTTGAAGAATCTTAGTGAATGATTCATATGGATACAAGAGAGTCCACAAGAGATGATTCTCAAACTGTGTTCCATATATCTCCTAGTTGGTCCACACAGTAGTGTTGTAAGGGGCAAGAGGAAGCTAAGAAAACTAAGCCCACACCCTTTCTTCATCACACTCATAATAATTCAGTCAGAACAGCTCAGCTTTTGTTTATTTAGTACATTCCTTCAATAAATATTGAGCACTTCCTATTTTCCAAAAAAGATGTCTTTGAAAAGGAGAGTCATTTACTAAAAAGGATATTACAAATACCTCACAATCCTGAGAGAAATAAAATGTAAAACCCACACACATATATTTTATAATTACTGCTTCAGAATATACTTCTCCAATATAAGCACAGACTGCCAAGGCCAAGCAACTGTTAAGCAAAGCAAGTTATTTAAATTGCTTGAGCACCAGTTTCCTCATCCATTAAAAGGATTATATTATATACCACTACCTTTCAGGGTTTGTAAGCTTTAGATAAAATGAGCCAAGTATCAAGCACAGAGCATGGCAAACAAAAGGTGCTCAGTAAATAGTAGCTGCTATTATTTGATTAGTTGTTTCAACTGAATTTCTACAGACATAGAATGGTGGACAATTTCAAAATGATAGTTCCTATTAAAAACTAAAATAGCTTATATCGCAGACTGAAACACAATCCATAATCTCAAGATACCAGGATTCCTGACCACTTGCCACCTAACACCCCACCCACTCTCTTCTCCAGCCTTTTGGACCTTGTTTCAGCTTCACAAACCCACCAGGTTCTCTCCCATGAAGGACTTTTCCATGTATACTTCCTACATCAAATATTTCTTCTCCTTCCCCCACCCATCACCCCCACCCTTCCATCCACATCATCCCCCTACCACATCCTCCTCACCCCCTGCACAGGTTATCTCTATTCGTCAAATCGTAGCTTAAAAGGCTCTTCCTCTGGGAAGACTTCCTTGACCCTCTCAGATCATAAATAACAATGTGGGTTTGGACGGTACAGTTTCTCTGTGCTTTCAGACACTGATGGCAACCAGACTCAGCTATATATTTTTAGCACAGAAAAATAATTCCTCTGATTTTCTTTGGCAAGAGCAGAGGGGTTCTATTTAAACTACATTTCAAATTGTTTATATAACATGTTAAACAGAATCGCCAATTATCCAAAGTTTTCTAATTTCTACTCATGAAAATGTATAGGTCAAGTTGAACTTTCCAAGAGGGTGGGTAAAGGGAAAGGGCGAAGGCCAAACCTTATAGAAAAAGGGGATCAAAAATCCCATTAAATGCATATCTTATTTAATATTTGTAGTTATACAGGGGCTAGACACTATTAGCCCTATTTTATAGATGAGGAAATAAAGTCTCAGAAAGGTTAAATAATTTTTCTAAAGAAAAGGTTGGATGCCAGATTTGAACTGATACCTTCTGTCTATGAAGCCCCACTCTCTTAGCCTCTACAAAATCTGCTTCCCCTCATGAGCAAACACCAAAAGAAATAAAAGAGAAGCCCACAAGGCATGGAAGAGAGATATAGGATGGTCAACAGTATCAAATGTCAGAAAAAAATCCATAAAGATACTAGAGAAAATCGTTGTATTTGGCTTTGTTAAAGTGCATAGTATCAATAGTTGCATGGTAGCATTCAAATTTCATGGGGTAAAGAAGTGGCCAGACAAAAGGCAAATGGAGTAGACAAATGCAGTAGAATGAAGTAGACAAGTAGAATAGACAAGTGATAAAAAAGCATCAGGCAAGTTGGCAGTGGGAGAATACATGAAGACACAAATCAACTAAAGAGGGAAGAGAATGAAAATACTAGGTACAGGACAAAGGTGAAGGTACCAGGAGTAGACATGAATCAACAGCCCACAAGAAGTTCTTGTGCAACACTGTTCCACATCCTTCAATTCCCAGGTTCCCCTCCTCTGCACAGATTCTCTGATTTCCACGTAGCTCTTTCATGTCTCTACCAGAAATACCCTCTTTCAGTATGTTTTTCTTGCAAACTCTAACTTTCCCTTTAGCACACAGCTCAAGTGTCATATCCTTGGTGAAACATATCTCCAACCCTTACTCTCAAGATCAATCTCCATTTTTGTTCCTGGGGCACTTTGTATCTAATTCTATAACAATGCCCACCTCCCTCTAAGTTGCCTTTCTAAGATCAGGTACCACGTCCAATTACCTTTGACATCCCAGCACTTAGCATTGTACTTGGCACATTCCTCATAAAACATGGCACCCAGAACCAAATCACAACAATCAAATTCCAGATGAGAATTTAAAAAATAAAAATAAATCACTCAACAGAGAATGAGAGAATATTACTGCTCAACTAAGTAAATAGGAGAGCTCTTTTTTTTTTTTTTTTTTTTTTTTTTTTTTAACAAATACTCAATAGAGATGGTCAACTTAAAGGGCCTTCATCTTGGATTGGCACAGCAAGATTTATTTCCATTGTAAATCAGCATGTTCCTTTGAAACACCTTATATTTTTATATTGGATACTAAAAATTAGCATTTCTGGTTCTAAAAATAAATATGTTCTTCAAGAGCTAAAATCATCATCTTTTGTTTTAAAAAACCATGTAACTAGAATTCATTAAAAAATGTAACCCCGTCTTTCAGGATGTCTGCTACAGTCTTAATTATGAGAACGCTGTCCCAAAGGGAACCAAGCCAATGGGAATGAAGTCCCAAATAAGAGCCAACCAGAGAAAAATGTCTTTGTTTCAGTTGATTATATGAGATAATGGTCTGAAATGAAAAGAATTCTATTCATGTCCATCAAAGCTACAATGCACAGTAAGCAAGCCTCTTGACCCTCAACAGAAAGAGAAAATAAAGACAAGAACAATATAATGCATTACATCAGGCTTAGCTTCACAAACGAGCAAACAGATTCATTCAAGATGTCACTGATCAAATTTTGATCTAATAGAATATTCTTCTATGGGTTTAACACACTAAAGGCAATCTTTTTTTAAATCACTATTGATTGCTTCCACCAAAGGAACTTTCTCATGGGAATATTAATAATGATCATGGTTTCTTTCTGTTTGTGATGATATCCTACCAAGAACATGACAAACAGAAGTGAGGAAGGAAACCATCCACTATTAAAGCTGTGGTCTAAGGAGTATAAGGACCTAAGGAGTATTTAAATCAAACATCAATTCCTAAAATCTATTTCCTAAAGCTTGAGGCATCATTTTAAGATAGCCATAATAAATAAATCTATTGGGGAGAATTCATTTAAAACTTAAACTTCTTAAAGATTGCCCTTCACCTGAAACTTAACAGACCACTCTGGTTGGATCTGTTCTCCAAAGAGAATGTCATTTATCTGTTTGACCATGGAGATAATATTTTCACTTTGCAGAATGTACCATAACTTAGGTGGAAAAGCTAAATATCTGATGGATTGAATCTGATTGAAAAGAAAAAATATAAGCCACGTAGCTATTTCATCCTTTAATAACTCAAATTATGGACAAAAAGTCAAGGGCTAGAGCTAGGGGATTTATATAAAAACAAATGTTCTTTCCTAAATATAATCTTGAAATGAGATTTTATCACATAAAAAAAGAGGTTTCAAATATCTCACTTACTAAAGACTCACTAGAAGCAAACTCTGAGTTTCTGGGCAGGAAAAGGTAAAGACCACAGTTTATGGCAATAAAAGAATTTGAAAGAAGTTGGAAATTTGTTTGAAATGAAAAAGGAAGACTTCTTTGAACTCAAATAGAAGCCCCTCAACCCAGGGCTCCACTGAACCTAGGATGATAGATTTAGAAGAAGCAGTATAGAGACAACATACTTGATCACTAGAGGGAAAAGGATTTGTGCTCTTCTCCAACGAAGACACAGTAGAGAGAAGAGGACTAATTACAAAGGCAATGAAAACTGGAAACTTGAGAGGAAGAAAGAAATATTGGAGCCCTGGTTCATGATGATTTAGGAATCATTCTCAATGTTAGCAGTATTCACTGCAAACTGGAGTCTAAGACTGAAACAAGGAATGAAAGTTCTGACTTCTGTCTAAGTTCTACCTTGAGAAGAACCTAATTTGGACTGGCTATGGGAGAGAACGAAATAGTTGGAAGACATTTTCCTTTTTCCCCTCTCCTAGATTTTTCTTTTTTTTTCTTTTTTAGGTAGTGCCAGGGATTGAACCCAGGACCTCGTACACAGGAAGCAGGTGCTAAACCACTGAACTACATCCACTCCCCAATGAGTTTTTTTTTTCATTTGCTTGTTTGGTTTGTTTGTAGGAGGTACTGGGGATCAAACCCAGGAACTTGTACATAGGAAGCAGGTGCACAACCACTTGGGCTATATCTGCTCCCCTCTCTTGGATTTTTAATTGTCCTGGAATTTAATTTCTAGGGAAAGCAGGGTTAAAAGACCTCTCAGATTTGGCATAAAATGACTAACTCGGAAAATATTCTACAAGAAGCTCTAACAAATCACTTAAGGCAGGGGACAGTGTTGGGAATGAAGGGTGAACAGTCAATTTCCAGTTAGTCATATTCTACAGAGACCCTTAAGTCCAAAACATCTTTTTTTAAAATAAAGTTGATAGGATGGGCAATATCAAAATTTTAGTTTCTAATTGAGATATCCAATTTGAATATTTTTATAAATTTTATTGAATTGGGAAATATCTGTATTTGGAAGCTGAACCTCTATGGTGTTTTGTGAACTAATGAAAAATTGTATAAGATAGGAACTTTGATGAAGTATTACATAGATAGGAACTTTGATGAAGTATTATATAAACCAGAACTTACGATTCTTTGCTCAGAATTCTCTATTCCTGAACCATATTGTCGAAGGAGGTGAAAACTTAATTCTTGAGGTCATATAAAATAAATATCATTGAAATTATTTAAGAATGGACATTTTATTTGGTGCTTACAGAGTGAAATCAGTACCCTTAGGGCTTTGAAGAAACATAGCTACATAATATTAGGATATTGAAATTTTCTGGTTCCTCAACATTCTAACACATTTAATATTAATCGATCTAACATAAAAAAAATAGCTACGGGCCTTCTCATTTAGTCAAAATGACCAAAGCAAGAGCATAATAAAAAGTTGAATTCATAAACATAACCGTCTTTGATATCAGTGCCACAATTTCAGTATTGAACATGAGTCAGTGATAAAAGCTGGAAGTTTCTGAAGCATTCCACTACAGTTTGAAAACTCAAGATGAAATCTGTACATTTGGGTCGGATGTGGCTCAACTGGTTGGGCGTCCGTCTCCCATATGGAGGGACCCGGGTTCGATCCCCAGGACCTCCTGGTAAAAACAAACAAACAAACAAAAAAAAACAAAAAAAAGAAATCTGCACATTAACAATACCAAACTATATATATGTTTCACCCATAAGAAATTAATATAGCAGTAATCTTTTTAGTTACAGACAATTTATATCTACATGGATACCATTAGAATACACCGGGGAGATTCAAACAAGACACTGTTCGGGTGGGGGGGGTGTTGCGCAGAAGAAAGAAAAAACAATAATTGACAGAGGGAAAAAAAATCCTTCTCAATAAGCCTGGAAGGACAACATAACAGGAGTCTCCAGGCAAATATCACACCAACCAACTATGGGAAATAAAACACGTTGCTGACAAAAAGGAAATAAAGAGTTCTCACCTGCTTTGTGTGGTGTTAAGAGGACTTAAGGTATCAACTGCCTTGAATGTCCCAGAGGAAAGAGCTAACTTGAAGGACTAGAAAATACATACCCGGGTTGATGGTTAGTGTTATGGCATAGTACAATGTTTTCCAAAGTGTGGTCCAGGTGTACATGAGATTATTTTGAGGACATGAATGAAATGTGTGTATATGCATGTGTGTACATGTATGTAATCTTCTATCATGGCTGGTGATACTGATTTTCCACTTGCAATAGCAACAAAAATTTTGCTGTTCATATATGTATTAATACAAAAAGTGAGTCTATTTAAAAAGCAATTGGAGTCCCAGATCCCCTGTACCAACCTCATGCAGTGAGGAGGGCCTTCCCTGATTTTTGTAAGTTTGGAAGTTTCATCTCTGCACTGAGGATGACCAAGCATGAGTGATACAATATGGAAGAGAGAGGGATTAAGTGAATTAGTGCAAGAAATACCCAACTCTCTTTTCCCACTCATCTCCCAGAACACTGGCAACCAAACTTTCACCCACCAGGCAGGAAGTTGGACAAGTCTTCTTTGAAAAATATGACCAGCCCAAGAGGAAAAACAAAGAAATCAGAGGAGCTCCAATATGAAAGACCAGTTAGATGACCGTATTTTGATGTCAAGACCCACTCACGCATTCAAATCAGCTTTTTATCCGCACAGTTTTAAATATGAATAAACACCCAAAGATTACCAGACATCTGAGAAAAACTTTAAATATGAAAGACAGAGAGAAAAAGAAACAAACAGAACAAAGCATCTTGAAGGAAAAGAGAACATGAAAAGAAGAAAAATCTTCAGTGAGGGGAAAAAAAAAAAAAAAAAAGATATAACCACAAAATAAAACAGAATGTTAGAAAAAGGAATATATAAGAAACTTTTTAAAAAGCTCTTAAAAATTAAAAATATGAAAGCAGAAATGAAAAAGTAATAGATGGGTGAAAGATGGAGTTAAAAATAAAACAAAAACGTTCAGAAAGATAGAACAGAGAAAACAGAGGAAAGCTAATCATAAATGAAGAAGATTGAAGAAAAATTTGCCAGAACTGAAGAATATGAATGAACAGATGGAAAAGGCCCATTAAGGTTCCAGCCCAATGTATGAAAACAGGCCCAAATCAAGGCATATTATCATGAAATTTTGAGAAACTGGAATTTAAAAGAATATTCTATAAACATCCAGGGAGAAAAAAAATCATGTAGGTCACATACAAAGGATCAGAAATCAGAATGGCTTTTGACTGTTCAAGAAACTAGAATGGAGCAACTCCTTCAAAATTCTGGAGAAAATAATTTTCCAATCCAAACAAAACTCTATAGCTAGCCAACTACCAAACTACTGTGAATTTGGAATAAATTGCCTCTTGGACTTGCAAGAGTTGAAAATTGACCGTTTCTCAGGAAGTTATTGGAAGTTGGGTTCTCTAAAACCAATGAAATAAATCAAGAAAAAAGTTAAGGCATGGATACAGGAAACAGAGAGAAGAGAGAAGAAGGGAATCCCTAGAATGATGGTGAAGGGAGGTTCCAGGATGGCATCCAATCCAGACTGGACCAGGTCATACTTATCTGAGAGAGAATTCTTTAAGAAAGAATTTAATCATCAAATTCAGGGAAAATAAGTTTCGCATGAAAAGGAGATAATCAAAATTTACTACATGGCTAGATTTGAATAGCATTTATATAGTCAAGGTAATGTAAGCACTGGATATTGATCTACCAAATTAAAGCATAACTACTAGGTTAAAACATATGAAATTGCTGTTTTTGTAGATCAAAAAGCTACACATAGTTCAACCTAATATGCCAGGAGCATGAGGAATGGGAAGGATGTACGTTTGTATGTGCATGTATGGTAGGAACCAGAAAGAAAAGCATGCTGAGATAATGCTTAAAACTAAAAATCAAAAAGCAGTGAAATAAGTATGCTATTTAAGGACATGGAGAAAAATATCAAAATAATGAATTAAGAGAAGTTGAAGTAGTTGCCTCTGAGGAGGGGTTTGTGGAGTGGAGATAGCTGAAGACTGCTTTTACAAAACAAAACAAAACAAAAACCCTTGTTAACCTATTTGGCTCTTTACACTACATGCGTGTATAAATTAAATAAAAAGAAAAAACTTGAGAAAGAAAAAGAGAAGAAAATGAAGAAAGGGAAAAGGAACAAGAAAAAATCAGAGTCCAGCACAGAGGGCCAGCCATGTACTACTTACTTGTTAGTGTCTTACAAGTCACTTTCTAGAGACAGGAATAGCTATCTCCACCACACTAATATTACAGACAGGCACTCTCAAGGCCATTCTTTATCCACAAATGAGACTAAAATCAAGTCAGACTGAGCTTAACAGTTTAACATTTCCTTAAAAGGTATCTTTTTCTGAATAATGTTCAGAGTCTTGAAACTGGTGATCACATAAATACCAGAAAATTTTAATACATTTTGGAAGACTCATTTTAACAGTAAAAAGGAAAGATAAGGAGGATAAGAAACATAACTACTAGGTTGAAACATGTTTTTGTAGTTCAGAATTGCATACAGTTCAAGCTAATGTATCAGGAACATGAGGGGTTGGAAGGATGTATGTGTCAGAAAAAAGAATGTGCTAAGGTAAAAAAAAAAAAAAAAAAAATTATTTCAGATGTCTTTACTTACTCACCCAATACCCATCTCACTCTTATCTCCCGAAAAGAATAAAACCTTAAGTCCCTCTTTCTATCATTTAGGAAGATATCCCTCTTCCTAACTACCTATTTACAATTTTAAGAGTATAATTTGTTGAAGATTTTCCTTGATACCAAGAAATTACAGGCAAATCTCGAGTCTCAAGATAATGCTATATGTCATATGAACTTTCTCACTTATTTTCTCACTACTCTTTAGAAGAAATGACAGGCCAATGTGTTCACAATTCACATGCAGCATTATTCTTTCAGTATCTTTCCAAAACAAGCCAAATGCCCTGAGCATGAATAAGATCTGTAGTAAACAGCTGATGATGAATTCACTCCCAATTTTTCAAATGGGATGAGTCAGATCTCCAGATCTCTAAGTAATTTTACTTTCATTAAACAATATCTTTCAGCCACCGTAACCCACAAAGCACTTCTGAAACACCACAAAGGCAAAATCTCTGCCTGTAAGTGTACATAGACACTCTCCTTTAAGTATTTCTAAGTCAATCAAATAAAATATATTATTGCTGACATTTCAATATGAAAGAAATAGGAAGCTGTGATAAAGTAAAAGGAGAGGGAAGAGAAAGAGAAAGCCTACTTAGAGTGGTCAAGTAAGAAAAAAAATACTCTCTTTAGGAGTTAAGGGAGGCTCTTTCAGAATAGGGATTAAAGTATGAATATAACCTCTGTAACCTTACAACCCAGCATGGAACCAGGCAAATCCAGGAAATGCTCAAGAAACATTTGCTGAATTGAACTAAAAACTACAGCTATCCTAGGCCCCAACGAAGAAGGTAAATATAATCCAAATAATCTTTGGACTCAGCAATGCTCAAGAGTCAACACATTGGGAAGCAGCTGTGGCTCAATCAGTAGGGCTCCCGTTTACCATATGGGAGGCCCCGGGTTCGGTTCCCGAGGCCTCCTGGTGAAGGCAAGCCCACCCGCACGGCGTGGTTAGCTGACCCAGCGAGCACAAGCAGCAAGGGGGGGATAAATAAATGAATAAATAAATAAAATCTTAAAAAAAAAAAAAAAAGAGTCAACACATTGAACATAATAGAATCTTCATTGAGAACAGCAGCTCCTTACCTGTTGTTGCACTGGTACCTGCTGTACCACCTGTGTAGGCACTGCTGCTTGACTAGCCACAGATGTTTGTAAAGTCACTGTTGAACCTGTGTCTGACCCAGTCTCTGATGTCTGCATGATGGTCTCTGAAATATATCAAAACAGAAACAAAGTTTAAAATGTTCTCTTTGCATGACCTGCTTTATTACATTTGTTCTTAATATCCTAGACTGAGACTAACTTTCAACTCGCAGAATATCTCTTACTCCAGCATACTCCTATAATATGTCATGCAGGTTTATATGGTCGTTATAAACTTTGAGCATTTTTCAAATAAATACAGAAAATTTCTAATTCACATTTTTTAAAAAGTCCCCATTAGTAGTACCTCTTATCCTGAAGCTACAAAGGTTGAATTTTATTGAAATCCACCTTCCTTAGGCCTCATCTATTATAAATCATGGTCCAAAACTATGTGAAGATATTCTTAATTCTCAGAAGGTAAAGCCTAACTGTATGCAAATATATTATGGATTGTACTTTCCAGACCCTTTTATAGGCTATTAATGCTAAATTCCTTTCCAAATTAATATTTTACTGTTTGGTAATTTTTAAAAAATTAATGTATATCCAAAAACCAACTGATTAGCCAAAGGAACAAGTTCATTAATTTTCTCTGCCTGTGGTATTATATAGTTCTAAAATCAATGTACAATTAAACTTTTACACAGAAAGATACCCAAATATCAATAATGTCTAATATTTTGAAAGATGAGGAAGATCACTATCACATAAAGGAAATTCATAAACAAAGACATGAAATTTTACTTTCCCTCATTCACAAGTCAACACACCACATTTTTCAGTTCTTTCATGCCTGACTTACTAACACAGGATTAAATTTTGCATCATGTTTCTTCGGCCCCCTGGCCTTGAAGCCCCCCTTTACTAAATACATATTGAATAGAAAAAATTATGAATTTCTTTACTATTGAGCAGAGGCCAGATTTCTAATTTTCTTTCCTGGGGTGGGGGGCGGGGGGTGACAATATTTAATTGGTAGCTTAAGAATAATACTGCACCATGATTTAAATAATACTGCGCCATGATTTAAATCTGTGAACAATATGCTGAACATTAATTTTTCCTATGAAAACTCTAAAAGAGTGTTCAGTTCTTTCAAGGAGAAAATTAGCCCCTCTCAGCATCTTTTGTCACAGCATGACCTCTTTCAATTTCTTCCCAAACCTTTTCTATCATCTCATTTAATTTTAGAAATGGACTTCTGAAAACAAATCTAACTCTTCTTATTTTATAAATGAGGAAAGGAAAGCCCAGAGAAGTTAACAGACTCACTAAAGGTGATAGGAGTAGACTTGGGGCTGGACTTTTTCACTTTGAATCTGTGCTTATTTTCTTTCTAGACCTTGACATTGGCATCACTTCAGGTCATTATATATTTTCTTATTCTTTTTTTAGTTAAAACCCTAAAGCATCACGATAAAACTTAGCACATACAAAAGGTAATAGCAGATACAGTTAGCATTAATTGTTTAACATATGCCAAGGACTTTTCTAAATGCTTTACATTTTAATACATAAATAAATTAATCTATGTAACAACCCAATGTGTCTGATACTATTATGATCTCCATTTTACTGATGAAGAACCCTCAGAATAAGGGTGGCTAGGAGGTTAAAAACTAAAAGGAGTGGACATGGCCATGTGACACAAGGCAGAGATACAAGCCAAGAAACCCCAATAGTCACCAGCAGCCAGCACTAGAATGTTACAGAGTTTGGGAAAAAAAACCATCACCTTGCTGATGCCTTGACTTTGGGCTTCTCCTAGCCTCAAAACCATCCTCTAAACTCTCTACAACAGGATTTCATCAAAAAAAAAAAAAAAAAAAAAAGGTTTAGTACGGGCAGAAATTTTGAACAACCAGCAAGAACTGGCAGAAATACCTTTCCCAAAGATCCAGAAATCAGTTCAAGGATTGTTTTAACATGGCAAGCGCCAAATCAAAAAAAGGAGACTTACAAGTGGTAAGATCTCCTGGCACCCGGGCTGGCCCCACCCCCACCACTCACCAGCTCAGAACTGGCCTGCTTTCCCAGTGCAGATTCCTTGTTCTGGTTCTGCTGGGGGCACAGTAACCCCCGTGTACATAATGGAAGCATATATCTCTGGCCTAATCTGTCTAGTAGTAGCCTGCGGGACTCATTGTCCCAGAACTTGCCCTAAGTGTAGAAGGCAGCTCAATGAGCTCTGCTATAGAAAGCTGTCAGAAAGCAGTCAAGTTGTGCTGCCTGGGGCAAGGGATTCCCAACTGTAGGACATAAGTTCAGTGTCCAAGATAATAAGGAACCTATTTCCTAGGGAAGATAAGACATTTAGAACCGTGCAAACAGGAGAATTCCAAGGATGACAAAGCTTATGCCCAAGATGAGCCCCATGCACAGAAAAGATGAGGGAGGTCCCCATACTTTAACCTGACGCTATTCTCTAAACTCATTATATGGATAAGCCTGGAGGAGAGTACTAGCACAGGTCAATCTGCAAAGATTGGAAACGCTTTTCTCTCTCTCTCTCTTTTGTTAACTCCTGGCATTCAAGAAAAGCTCTGTCATAACACTAGCTGGATACAAGTTTAAGAAACAGATGCCTCAGAATCTACATTCCAGTGATAATACATTAAAATATCAAAATGTCAAGGTTTCAACAAAAGGTTATAAAACATACAAAGGAACAGGAAACAATGGCCCAGGCAAAGATGATTAAAGCATCAGAAACCACAGAGAAAGAGGCTCACACCTAGGACATACGGACAATCTTTTTTAAGTGTTCAAAATATGCTCAAAAAGTCTAAGGAAGATATGGACAAAGAACAAAAGGAATTCAGGAAAATTATAGATGAACACAAAGAGAATATCAATATAGAAATAGAAATTATGAAATGGAAACAAACAGAGCTGAAGACAACAGTGACAAAAATTAAAAATTCCCTAAAGGGGTTCAATAGCAGATTGGGGCTGGCAGAAGAATCACGGATCTTTAAGATAAGACAATGGAAATCATTCAGTCTGAGGAGCAAAAAGAAGAAAAAACGAAAGTGAACGGTGTCTGAAGAATTTGTGAAACATCATTAAGTGTATCAATGTACATATTGTGGGAGTCTCAGAAGGAAAAGAAAGAGGCAGAGAGAAAACTCAAAGAAATAATGGCTGAAAACTATCTAAATATAATGAAAGACATATATATACATCCAATAAGCTCAATGAACTCCAAATAGAATAAACCCAAGAAAGAGACCCACAATGTGCCATATTATAATCAAACTGTCAAATGCCAAAGATAAAGAGAGAATTTTGAAACTCACAAAAAAGAAGCAATGTGTTACACATAAGGAAGCCTCAGTAAGATTAAGAGCTGATTTCTCATTGGAAACCATGGAGGCAATAAGGCAAGGGGATGACATATTTAAAGTGCTGAAAACAAAGTATCAACCAAGAATTTTATATAAAACTGTCTTTCAAATATGAAGGAAAGAGTAAGATATTCCCAGATAAACAGAAGCTGAAGGAGTTTGTCACCACTAGACTGGCCCTATAAGAGATGCTAAAGTGAGTTCTACAGGTTGAAAGGAAAGGACAATAGCCAATAGATTAAAGTCACATGAAAAAATAAAGATTTCCAGTGAGGGTAACAACATGGGTAAATATAAATGCCAGTACTATTGTATTTTTGGTTTGTAACTTCACTTTTACTTCTTACAGGATCTAAAAGGCAAATGCATAAAATGCAATAATCAGTGGGTTTGGACTCAAAGTTATAAGCATATAATGTGTGACAACTATATAAAGGTGTGGGGATGGAGGGATAAGGGAAATAGCTGTGTATACTATTGAAGTTAAGCTCCTATTAAGGCAAACAATATTGTTATAGATTTAGAATATTAAATTTAAGCCCCATGGTAACTACAAAGAAAATATTGGAGAATATTTAAGCTCACAGAGACAGAAATTAGAGTACAGGTTGCCAGGGCCCCAGGGCATGGTGGAATGGGCAGGTAATGTAAATAATGGGTGCAGGTTTTCTGTTTGGGAAGATGGGAAAGTTTTCATAAAGGAAGACTGTGAAAGTACCACAGTATTATGAATTTGATTAAACCCACTGAATGGTATACTTGGGAGTGGTTGAGATGGGAAAGTTTATGTTATATATATGTTCCCACAATTATAAAGGAGGAAGGAAGGGAGGGAGGGAAGAAGGGCAACTAAAGAGACGGTGACAATTAAATGGAATACATGATCCTTGATGGATTTGGCAAAGGAGGAAAAAACATTCAAAGAGACATTATTGGAAAATATATGGAAAAAATTGGAATAAAGACTGTAAACTTTATATCAATGCTAAATTTCTTGAACTTGATAACTGTACTTAAGGTAGTTACGTAGGTGAGTATCCTTCCTTGGGAAATGTACACAGCAATACTAAGTATTTAAGGAACATGGTGCATAAAACCTATACAAATGTTCAGAAAATAGATTGATAAATAGGCCAATACACTGAAAGATGGATATAGAGATAGATGGATAGACAAATAGACACACAGAATGAAATGGGAAATGTGGCAAAATCTTAAAACTGGTGGATTTAGATATGGGGGTGGTTAGTTGGATATCTGGGTAGTAGGGATAAGAGTATACTGGAGTTCTCTAATGGGATTTGTATTATTTTTTAAATGTCCTATAAGGTTGAAAGTATTTCAAGATAAAAATTTGAAAAAAAAAATACATAAAAGGAAAGAGACTATGGCAAATATCCCATTTATATGGGTCAGCTAATATTCGGCTCCAGACAACTGCGAATATGTGGGAAGATCAATCTGCAGCTGCCAATTCTTGTGATTTTCCAAAAGAAGCTAAAAACAGTGATTTCTTATGTGAAATCTCACAAATGTTAAATGGTGGTTCATTAAACAAAATCATAAGACTACTCTCCAAGACACACATACATATACACACACATCATATCTGCGTTTTATTTTAGACTGCTCATAGGATTCCAAATATATCCTTTGAACTAGAATTAAGACCACACATTTAAAAAAAAAAAAAAGACCACACAAATATGCCTGAAAATGATCAAAGTGACAGTAAGTACTACATAAAAACACTTGCCTAATTAACATTACTGGAGGACCAGTGGTTCTCATATTTGGGGTAGGAGATACACAAATTAGGATCCTTAATTGCCCTTCTTCCTCTTTATTCCTTGGGGCCAGTGGGCGGCAGGGGAACCAACAACAAAAAAATGACCAAAAAAATCCACCCAAAAAGGAATGCAAAAGCAGAGACCTTTGATTTATTACATACTTATGGACTGTTGATGGCATTTGTACAGAGGAGCAATTAGTGAGGGTGAAGCAATGCTTTTCTGCAGGGATTGAGGAATGTACCAGATGTTAAATTTCTTCAGTAAGGTTTTCTCAGGCTCTCCTCCCAACTCCAAAATGGCTGGTGACCCGTGTGAGCGTAGTGTACAGCTGAGGGAGAAAGCGTTGCCACTTAGGGCTTCTCATTTAAATTGCTCAATTAATGGTGGAAGAGTTTCTAACAGTAAAGTCACTCAATACTAAAAATCCATTCCTGTTATTTCCCCAAGTGCAGGATGGGAACTTTTCTGAGGCTCCCTCATGTATCTATACATTGTATTATAGGCCAGTCCACATCCCTTCTTGGTATGACCCATACTTTGACATTCACTGTTTTAGAGCAAAGGAATGAAAGGGTATAAAGAAAGTCATTAAAAATTACATGTACTTTTGAAGCAATTCCTAACAACTCCAAATTATACACATAAGAGAGTATATCAAAAGATACAAGGCATAGTTTTAGAAACTGGTCTCCTATGCACTATATTAGATTCCACAAACAGGTTTTGTTTGGGTCAGAGTCCTCACAAATTAAAATTCTTAATTGCTAGCACTTAAGAATCAGAAAACATTGTGCTAAAAAAATTAATTTCCAGATTCTCTTGAAAAATGTGAAAATTTAGAAAAGCTGAGCCCATATTCCTTATGTGTTGCATAGGCAAATTATTTAAATATAACTATTTAAATAGTTATATTTTACTCATTCACTTGCTTGGACTCTATGGGCATTTAAATTTGTGATTCCTTTTGGGGTAACCAGAAACGTAGTCCTACAAATTCTGATTGAAAGTGGAAAATTTTTTCAGGGGGTTTTAAGACAATGTTGATATTTGTAATGATTTACCCATTTTACACAGAGCTCTGACTACTTTGCTAACACAAATGTGTAGCTAAGTAATTGAACTATGATTTTCCTCATTTTACTGATGAGTCAACTGAGGCTTAGAGATGATGTATTTACACAAGGTTAGGAGGGTTTGGCCATAACACCGAAGCCCATACATTGAACTGCTAGAACATGTTAGAAATCCTGCATTTCCTAATAGATATAATACAGATAAAACTGAACAGAGTAAAGAAAAGCAAAATGGTGAATATTTAGAATGAGAAAGAGAAAAGGAGACCTCAAATATTTAATAGGAGCAATTTTTACAGAATACAGTGGGGAAAATAAGATAGGTAGGAAACAATGGTTTGTATGACAAAGCTAGAGCATCATGGAGAATTTCCATCCAGTCTCTGGCTTTATCCACACCATATCAAAACAGACACATAAAAACCCAATCTAGAATAATCAATAATTGTCCTAGAACATCTTTTTTACTCCCAAATCACTGCAGATTGATATGATCACCTTGGCTCCTGGATTATAGGGTCTCACCAATTGATAAGAAATTGGCCCCTCATTTTTATCTCCATTTTTCCTTAATAGACACAACTTGATTCTCCTCTGATATTGAGGTCTCAGTCAGCCCTCATGCCTTGTAAGCAACCCTGCAGGTGTGTTTCAATCACATCCTTTCAAGGGATTCACTCAAAAGGTTATAACCATAATCAGGATCTCATTTAATAAATCTTTCCAGGTACCTGGCACTGTGCTAACTGCTTTAACATTTGCTCATTTAATCCTTAGAAAAATCCTGTAATGGAGGTGTTATTATACCCATTTAACAAATGAGGAAACTGAGGCACAGAAGGATTAAATAACTTGCCAAAAGCCAGAGAACTAGTAAGGAAGAGCCTGAGTTCAAAGTTAGGTCTGACCCTAAAGTCCATGATATCAACCACCAGGTATATTGCTTTATAGAATCCTAATGATGACCGGGCTTCCAAATGATAGGTTAGACTGACTGCTGGTCCAGAACAGCAAAGTCTTTGGGGACCTCAAGCCACTGTATTTGATCTACAATTCCAACAGCATACGCTATCCCTCTGACATTTTTAAGGTGAGAAGTACTCTCTCTCTTTCTGTTGAGGCCATAATATAATAAAACCCAACTAATAAGTATTTTGCCAGAGGCATTGTAGCTGATTAATTCTGAAGACCTGATTTAACAGCAGATCAATTAGATTGTTAAAGCATGTTTGGGGAGTATAACCCTCCTGCCAAATTTTGCTAAACAGATCATTTAAACCCACTGACACATTCAAAGTATTCTGGTAGCTTTCCAGTATTTCTGCAAAGGAAGGATTATCACATGAGGGTTATGTCATTGCATGCTCCACTGGTAGGTTTTGTTTTAGATCCAGCATAACGGTTTATGTGTACATTTGTTGTGTTCCCATTCATCCAGCAGTGATTTCTGGTGCTTTGTTTATGTTTGGGAGTAATCTGGTTAGTTTAGTTTCTTCACAGCCTCCTTTCAAGTAATATTTATTTATCAGTCACAAATGCAGTCACATTAATCCATTTTGATAAGCTAAATAAACCCCTGCAGTTTGTCAATGATGTAGCCCATATGTAAATGAGTTGTATATTCTTACAGGAGAGACATGCACAATTTCAGTCTAGTCATCCTTGCCTAATGTGGCTGTCAGGTGTGTCATGAGCAACAGATGCTTGTTTGACAAAAGACCTCTTTATTCTGGCTAATTAAGCAGTTGGACACACCCGCCTGTTAACGGTTCTGCTTTGTACAGCCAGCTCTGGCTGAATCATGTGAATCTACAGCTAAATAGGCCACATTTTGAAAGAAGGCTAATTAACCCCTAGAAGAAGGAAAAGAATATTGCAAAAACCCAGCTGCTGAGTGTGACTAGATTAGCATTTCTTCAACCTGATGGGCAAAACCTAGGCAAAGCAAATGTGTTTGAAACAAACATACATTACTGCAAGTTTTTAGTTATTCAAATGTTCATTGTGGAACTTCCTGAAGATTATTTAATACAGTCAAATTCACAGTAGGATTCCTTTTGTCAAACACAATGTTCATGCCAGATTAAATGCTTCAACAGTATGACCTAATCAATTACTTATCAAACAGAATTATATAACTGGGCTAGCTTTAAAAATAGGTAGTATCCATCTAATTTTTACTGGGGTCTTTCATCTTGAAATAATTTGCTCTCCTAAAAAGCAAAGTTTGCAAAGTTTGGTTCCACTACATTGACTGTATTGTGTTTTACATAGAAGAATGTAACAGGTTTTAATTCAGTATAGAAAATAAAGACCTGTAATTTAATTTTCAAGTGTACCACAGAATTCCCTTCCTTTTTCTTTAGTAGAAAGAGAAAAGATGCTAGTTCCATTTCATACCTGAGCCAAATTAACCAAAATTATTATAATAGTCACTAGTTGTTACAGTAATAATAAATCACATCTAAAATGTTACCACACTCAAAAATAAACTATGTACAAAAGCATTGGAAACCTGGTTCAACATAAGATAATAGGAATAAATTTTCAAAATTGAAAATTACTATTTTTAAAATACAGAAAAAGTTTAACACCTGTGTGCTTTTACACAAAGATCCAAAATCATTACAACTGAAGTTCCACAGCATAAAACTTGTATTTCTTATACTCTCACTAGGCATCAGCATTTAAAAATAAATATTAATACATTTAATGACCATAGCAATTAAAATTTCTATTAAAATTAGACAACTAAACAGTGAAGTGCTTTTGGGGGAAAATTGCTTATATTTATTTTCTTGAGCATAAAATTAGTATGAAGTACACATATTTCTGATTATTCTGAAGTAGATGAAAAAATATTACTTTGATTCTTTAAAAATAGAGGCTAATAAGTAACTTTCAAAGACAATACCATAAAATTAATGGGTCATATTAGAGATTAAAAATATTTACTTTAAATTTGGTTAAGTGATCATGTGATGATTTTAGTTTTCTGAAACTTTGGCAAAAATACATTGAGTTGATTAATTTACCTACACATATAAAACATTATATATAGCTTAGCATTTTTTGTCCTTCACTTAGCACAAATGAAAGAAATTGGTTAAGCTAGAAACTAGCCAAATACCAAGGCTTCTTTATTTAAAACATAGCTCTATGAAAAGTTATTCATTATAAAACACAAGGCTTTATCAGATCAATAAATCAAATAAATGAAGGGATGTAAAAAGAAAATTCATGATTTTTCTATATTATAAAAAGCTCGGCCTCTTTATTTAGGTTTGATGTTATAATGCTCATGACTATGTACAATAAATCTTTCGTACTAAATTGACCTGCTAAAAAATGATGGAATGATAATAGTGCAGACAGCTTAAGTAGTCATCTTTCTGTGATAGCTGATGACAGTGATTAATGTTGGTGACGATTAATCAGCATGCTGGTAACATATACATGTTGCCTGGGTAACTTTTTTCTTTTCAAACAAAGGTTTTCTCTTAACTAATTATTTCCCTGACTCAGAAAGGATTATGAAAAACTGTTTCTTTGGGAGAAAAAAAAATTTCTCTGACAGTTTTTATCTTAAAAGACTATTTTTTAAATAAAATGAAACAATCCATTGAAGATAAACTGTTAAAATGGTATAAAAATTATTTGCTATTTATTTCCAATTATCAAGAGAAATTGTCATCAGGCATGGAGGGAATCTTGAAGAAAAGAGAACCAAGTTCTTGTCCAATCAAACACTGGTAACCAGCATTTTCTCCTACAATCATGAAATTAACAGGCAGATCAGTCTTACCTAGATAGTATATGCTAAAAGGTGACAGTGCCTAGATAATAGCTGAAAGTAAAGAGAAACAAAACCAAACAAGCAAACCAAAAGCCTCTAAGCATCCCATCCTTGCAAACTATACTACTGGAAGGAGGGCCTGAGCGTAAAGTGATGTATATTAAGAAATATTCTCACAAAATCTATGAGACAAAGTTTTAAATATTTCTGCCTACTGGTCAATTCAATCCCGAGAGTGGCTAGAATCTACTGCATGGGGCATTTAATGATAATAGCACTAAGAAATGAAAGATGATAGACACTGAGCATTTTATCATAAATCTGTTATCTTCACTATTACAGACAGTACTAGCTACCATCTGTTGAGTACATACTATGTGGTAGATGCTTTGTATACACTTAATCTTCATTAATTTCCCCCATGAAGTAAATATTCCCACTTTACAGGAGAAGAAAGCAAGGTTTAGAGAGATTAACTTGCCCAGGGTCAGAAAGGTATTAAGAGATAAAGCCAGGATTCCAGCCTAGCTCCGCCTCACTCCAGAAAGGGCACCCTGGAATCATCCTGCTGATAACGAAATCAATATTAAACATATAAAGTAGTCTATGGAGACTTTGGGCACCAAATTCTAAATTTGAATAAATAGACACTAACATCATATGACTTGCAAATATGCATCATGTGCCTAGTATGGAGTCAATATACTTTACGAAGTCATTAAAGTTATAATTTTTACAATATGAAAAATCATATCATGGGTAAAAACATCTGCACTAACCTTGTGTTCACAAAATATTTTAAAGGTGCAACAGGAAATAATACAAAGACTCATTAACTTTTAAGAATTTAAATTATCCTACAAAAACAATCAAACAAGGGCCCAGTTAACTAAGTGTGTATATGTAGTAGTATACACAAACAAAAGGATGTTTACTTAAATATTGCTTATATTAGCAAATAATAAGCATTCAAAACAACCATAATTAGGTAACTAATAAATTGCTATAATCTATAACCCTATAATGGAATAATATATACAATCAGGTAAATAAAAGCCAACATGGAAAGATATATACAATATCATAAACATAAAAAGCAAGTTGCTAAACATTATGTGCCCATGATGCAATTTATTCACAGATACATCATTATATGCATAAGAAAAATTCTTAAGGCATATACTATAAATTAAACAGTGGTTACCGCACAGGAGTTAGATTACAGGAGTATTAATTTTACATTTTATGTTAATACATTGTTTTTAACTTTTTATAATGAAAACTCATTTTGAATCACAGAAATATGTGTGTGTGTGTGTGTGTAGAGATAGAGATAGAGAGAGAGAGAGAGAGAGGCCCAGGCTCCACTATCTTCTTTGTGACAAATTGGGCCATGGGAGGGACAAGGGTTTCTGAAACATGGACAAGGGCTTCTAAATTTTGAGTGGTTTGAAGATTGCCCTGGACTTGTTAGACAAAAGCAACATGAGTTCCAAAGACCCATTTCAGCCTGAATCTGTCCCAAATTCTTATATTCTGTAACAAAAATAGCCCTTATAATCCCAAGGATACCTGAAAAGATAAATTTTGATCTGTTCAGTTGCAGGGCAAGGGTTGTTCTTCCTCCCTTCCTACTGGTAAAGGGTTCAAAACTCTCAAGGTACTCTAAAATATAACTTTTTCAATGTTTCTAATGGAATGGGCTATTTTAAAAATATCTCTGGAGATTTTGCCTATAGATCCATTCATTCTTAGCTCCAGGACTTTTGTCATTTTGTGCTGTAGGAAGGAAATCTATGACAATACACATTCCAAAAGGTCAAATATGATCCTTTACTTATGATACTGCCTGGTGCCTATTGCCCAGAGCCAATACATGAATTTCAATCCCATTCCTTTGCCCACAAAGTGGCAAGAGCAGTGGTACATCTTCCCAAAGATCTCAAACTGAGGGGAGGACATAGGTGGGGAATATCTAGGTATTTAGTCTCACCAAGCAAATATTTAGTCCATTTCTAAACTAACCCTACTGTCAGCTGTCCATTCTTCCTATAGACCCTAAACATACAACTTTTCTCCTTTTTTTCCCCTCCACTAACTAGTGTGGTTTTTCTACACATGAAAGCATTCATCCTACCTTGTTTTGGGTTGTCAAACAAGAATAAGCTTGCCAACTAGGACTTTGAGGGGGGTCTCACTTTAGATGGGACAGGAGCATGGGAAAGACAAAGATTAGCTCAAAAGGCAGTGTAAGAGTTATAAAAGAAACAAGCAGGCAGTGTTGTCCCAACGCAGAATAATTTCATTCAGATTTTACAGGGAATAAAGCAAAGACTAGGAATGCTTAACTTTCTTCACACCAGGGAAAGCTCCAATGACAGCTTTCTTCTTAGATTCTCTTGACTACACAAAAATTTTTCTATTTTCTCTGTTTTTTATCAGCCTCTCATATCTTTTTCCTTTTATAAAAGTGGAGAATAGTCTTTTATAGTTCATAACTTTTCTAATGATTGTCTCAAAGAGATCATCATATCTAAAAGGGGAAAAATAATACTGTATAATAACATTGCTAATAATAGAAACAATATATCCTACTTTACATGTACAGTATCTTAACTGAATTCTCATTACTGCGATTTTTTTGGCAAATGTAGTGAACTTAGGTGTGGGTGGACTTCAATAAAAATCTATATATTCACACACAAATTCTGGAACACTTGCTGTAAAACTTAGTGCTATTAATTAAATCAAAATTTTATATTGAACTTCATCTTAGACTACCTCATAAATCTTTAGTTAATATCCCTAACTGGAATTGTTAATATGCTTAAAATCAACCATACGTTCTATATTATTGAAAGTTGCCATCATTCAATATTTTAGATAACTGTGAAAATTCACATCATGAGTTTCATTTTCCTCCCTTGCTCCTCCTGTTTTACTTTGATGGTCTTCCCTGGGGGATTGGGGAGGTGGGGGACAGAGACAGAGCCTTCCTTCATCTCTGGTAATATATTAATAATAACTGTTCTTCTATCAATCCTTCCTTTTATCACCAAACTGGTTCACAAGTGTGCTCTATGGTCACCATCTCCATTTCTGCAAAATGTATGCAACTCCTGATGCATTGCTCTCTGGTTTCTGCCACATCACTTGTTCTTTCTAAAGTCATTAAGGAACAATCCCAATCTACAAATTCTATGGCCTTTCTTAGTTTTCAGACTCATATTACTATCAAATTATACTTGAAATTAATGATAGTCTCTTTCTGCTTGAAAAGTTCTTCCTCCTTGCCTGTTAAGACATTCTGTTTTTCTGATTTTCTTCCTACCTGTCTGTCCAGTCTTTATCTGTTTCTCTTAAAGGTCTAATTTCTTCCCTTTGAGCCCAAAATAAGAGTTGAGTTTGGGATGTCTCTTCTACTCTCTCAACACTCCTGTTTTGAAGAATTTGGCCACTAACAACTATTACCTGTATATGAAGAATTCCTAATCTCTAGCCAATACCTCTTCTTCTACTGCACTACAGTTTGGATTTTGAACAACCGACTGAACCTTTTAAAATCAATAGCCTGTCACTACAAGTCCAACTCTTCAAATGAAATCACCAAAGCCCAGCTAAAGTTTTCATCATTCCTAATAAACTTCCTGCTGATAAATGCTGTTACATGAGGTGGGGGATACACAGTCTCCATCCTCAGTGAGTTTAAAATCTACTAATGGCATATGGCAAGAGTAGCAATCTCGGCTTCTTAAAGAAGCCTTAAAGTAAAGCCAGTCTTTTTTTTTTTTTTTTTTTCACCCTTAAATTTAATCACTGAGGCCAATGATTTCCCTAATTATTTCTCAAAAATCTATTCACATATTTCCATTTACCTCATATATCCTAGACTTCAGACCAATCCCTACAATAGGTCCTCAGTGGCCTCAGTATGAACTGCAAATCCCTTAATAGAGCTTATAAGGTTCTTCAGATAGAGCTTCTGCCTACCATCTTCCAAAGACTATGAACAATCCAGTCATATGGAACTACCCTCAGTTCTGCAAACCTGCATTGTTTACTCTTGCCAGGGGCATTTGAACAAGTGGTTCCTTCTGCTTGAAACAATTTTTCCCTCCTACCTACTCTCATCTTCACTTCATCTTTCAGGTCTCTGCATAATTACAACTTCCTCTAGGTAGCATCCAACAACCACCACTTCTCCCCACTCCTCTTAACAAGCCTGGGTCTGGTATCCTCCTGGATACCCTATGCCTACTCTGTGAGCAGAAATTATCAGGCTGTAATGTAACTGCCTCTCCAACCAGATTATACTCATGGACTATACTTAAATCTTTTTTACCTTTCAGTGCACCACAGAGCCTGCTATATCGAAGGCATTTAACACTTTAAAAATTTGTATAAATACAACTGTCTATTATAGCATTTCCAATCAAGGTTTCATTAAGAATGTTATTTTTAATCTTCCAATATGACATCACTTTCAATTCCTATTATGAAAGACTTTTATAATACCAATATTCCAAGATTTATATGTCTCAAAGATTTTGCATATAATTTTTTGTAAAGAAACAAGATAAGGATTAAATAAACTCAAATAAGCAAATTAAGTCTTCAGCTATTTATTACTCTGAGCCTTCTGACACATTGTTTAACATGTCTTAATAAGGATACCTGACTCACAGAATTGTGGATTCAGATCCAATGTTCTAATTACAATATCATGTTTTTTTAGAAAAGGTGGCCTGGTAAGCTTCCTTTGCTTTCATGAGATAGAAGCACTTAGAAATATTTAATTTTTATAACCAAAATGCTATGAACAAGTAATTACCCTAATAGTACTTGTTCTAACTTCACCATTAGTTTACCACTTGAAACTTATTTGAGCTTAGCAACATTCACCTGAGATTATTCTATGTTTTCTTTCTTTTTTTTTTTTTTTAAAGATTTTATTTATTTATTCATTTATCCCCCCCTTGCTGCTTGTGCTCGCTGGGTCAGCTAACCACACCGTTCGGGCGGGCTTGCCTTCACCAGGAGGCCCGGGGAACCGAACCCGGTGCCTCCCATATGGTAAACGGGAGCCCTACTGATTGAGCCACAGCCGCTTCCCTATTCTATGTTTTCTTAACATTCATTCAAACTTTTCATGCACACACACAAAAATCAGTATACTAGGAAACCTCTAGTTACTAATTAACATATTTTATGTAATGACTTTGCATGTATTATTTCATTTACCCAGAAATCCTGAGAGGTAGATAGTAGTATCACCCAATTTTAATGAACGAGGTACCTGAAACAAAGAGAGCTTAAATAACTCTATGAGCCCTGTTTGGAACTGAATTATGTCCCCCACAAAATGTTTGGTCCGAATTCCTGGTTCTATGGGTATGAATCCATTTGTAAACAGGATTTTAAAGATGTTATCAGTTAAGTTGTGCCCAAACTGAATGAGGGTGGGTCTTAACCCAATATGCGGTCTGACGCAAAGGAACTAGGACACAACACAGAAAGAGAAAGCCATGTGGAGAAGTTCAACTAGATGAATATACTGCTTCTGTTTTAAGTAACTGAAAAAAAAAAAAAAAAACACTAATAAATTTGGCATTCGACTGAGTTGGACTGAAAAACATTTCTGTTACAAAATGTCTGGGATGAAATTTCTATGGAAAAAACTAAACTAAACTAAATTACTGCTTCTCACCAAATATTTCAAAGACTTTTGCAACTATTTTCTGCAACATGATTTGCAATAAACTTACGTTGTTAGTAGAAACACATTTTGGGCAGTTGATAATTTGGAAAACTAATTATTAGGCAAACTGATAAATCAGAGTACTTGGTAAATTTAACAAAATGGATATTCCGTGAATTTTTCGTTTTAGCAAAGTTATTCTAGGTGAACTATCCATTCAGTGAATTGATCATTCAGTAAATTTGGGGGATGGGAGGGAATTGGTTTTCTGATATTTGGCCTGCTTCTCAGTATCACAGCATTTTAAAGTTAGAAAGTATCCAAGATATCTAGTTGAGGCTCCCATTTCACAGGGAAACACCAATAAACAAAACAGGTCCATTAGTTAGTATAAGAATTGGCATTAGAATTCAGGACTAGAAGTACTTTCTCTGATTTTTAACAAAGAAGGCAGGCACTCTATAAGAAGTAGGCAGGTCTGCCAGAAGCTCAAAGTGCTTATTACACAATGAAAGAAATACTCATAACGTGGAGAATGCAATCCAAAAATAAGAGGGTCTCAGACATTTCCAAGTTTCTTTCTCACATAAATGAATAGGTCACTGTTCTGGGGTGTTTAATATGATTTCAAGTAAGACAAACTCTGTGTGTGTGTGTGTTTGTGTGCACGGAGATATCAACTAAAATGGTTCACTGGACTTTACATTCTGTAGGTGTTTTGGATCATATTGCAAAATGTATTTTTCTCAGATACACAGAGTATCTGGGTGTTCCAGGCTCAGTATTTTTATATGGGGTATCTGAGTGTTTCAGGCTCAGACTTTTATTACATCATCTCTGTATGTACCCTATAATATACAAACTGACTAACTGTATTTACAATGAAGTAAAGAAACCAGAAAGACTAATTTCTAGTTTGCGAGGAAGGAAGAAGAAGATTCAACACAGTAGTAACTGCCACCAAAATAAACAAGGAACAAATTTTGAATTTTCACTTGCAGCAAATAAGTTTAATTTTGGGGTGTGAAACAGAAACCTTTTCAATGTAATAGTTTACGTAACAGTTTTCATAAGCTGCACTTTCACTGTCACACAGCATAAGATGCTCAAAAGGATAGTCAGTTTTAGATGGCAGGTTTATCAGCTTTCCACAACTTGTACTATTTATCCATGTTAAAATGTTTTACAATTCCCTCTTTATATATTAAGTTCATGTTTTCTTTTTTAAAAGGTTTAAAAAGTTGTTTTGTAGAAATCATATGATTTCTTTAATCATACTATGCTTTTTATTAGCTCACACATTATTAGCTTGCAAGATGTCCACATGTAATTTACATACAAACAGTACTTCCGCGATAGTAAAGGATATTAAAATGAGACAGAAGCAAATCAATATAACCTATTCAGAAATTATATTTTCTATGTAGCCTTTCTTTTAAATGTAATGTAAAAGATTTTCTTGAGGTACTATAACAGTAAGCCAACATTTATATATCATATTCAAAACATATACAAATATAGGCCAATTACTTCCCATGGTTCCATGGAATCACTTTTCTCACAAACAGATTTACAAGGATGCTGTTTTCTTAAGGCAACTTAAAGGTTATTTACATATAAAAACTCTGTTCCTTTTCCTTATAAGGTTTACTCAACATTGAATGATTCATTATTTTTCAATTAAGAGAGCAATAAAAAAAATTTTAATGTAGGCTAATATTCCCTCTCCCCTCCCTCTTTCTCCAGCCTCTCTCTGTTCTTTCCCTCTCCCCCTCCTCCCCTCCCTCCCTACTAAGGGCCTCCTAAGGCCCATAGATAAATAGTTGCCTACACAACAGCTCTTCCAAATTGCTCTAAATTATTTAAGCTGAGTCAACAGCTTAAATAATTGTGTCAATTATTTTTTTCTTTTGAATTATTTCTGCACATCATGACAACTAATTTTGACATCACACATAAGTCCCAGTTTACAGTCACACCATTTCAATCATTATAGATGTCAAAATGACAGCTAAACTATTTTTCAATACTTTTACATACACCACATGGCTACAATATTTGGGGTCTCAAAAAACAAAGCTTACTGTGAAATGAGGTCAACAGTGCTGAAAATCCCTGGATGAAATTTCAAGAATACTATAATGGAACCACTTTGAAATATGACCACTGAAGGACAACACTAGTCATGTTATATTATTTTATGTGGCCATGTTCAGAGAAATGTAGGCTCATAGATCTAAGCTTGGGCAGGCCCTTCAAGTAATGGCCATGAGCTATGCCAAGGTTTGTACCATGATCTATTTGAATCTCCATAACAAAGTTCTGGATTATGGAACTTAGCTTTTAAAAAGTGACCTCAAAATAATTCCACTTTATTTTTGTTTTTAAGTACATATATAGTCATTAGCAAGAGAAAGGTAAAGGAAGCAAAGATTCAAGCAACTTAATTAGTAAAGATTAATTCATATGGCTGCCTTTTCTTCTTGCAAGGGCTCTATATGAAAATATAATTTTCCTAGGGTAAACACATGAAGAAAACAGACATAAAAGAAAGGTGCAAAGGGTGAAACTGGCAATTCTGAAGTTCAACAGCTGTTGCTCCAAACCCATGTGAGCCAGTGAGACCTGTGAGTCCACAAGGTGGCTTCAGGGGATGTGATGTGGTGGCAGCAAAAGCTGTTGCCTGGCTTAAAAAAAAAAAGGCTATGTATTTTTTAAACATGACAACACTATTACAAAGTTACTTTCAGAAAAAAGAGGCAAATTTATGAATTACAAATATCTTTTAACCTCCAGAAAAAAATGACAAGTTTCTTACTTTTTAAAAATTGATATTGGCAATTGTAATGGTAAATTCATTTTTCTTCCACATTGAATATTAATACAGCCAACAGCTGAAAATATATGTCTATTTGTTTAATATGAGTTGAATAAAAATCAATAAATAGAGAGTACAGGACAATTTTTTAAAAATAACATTGTAATGTGTTTTATATTGAGGTAGGTAAAAATGGAATTTATTAAATTGGCAATGAAAATTTATCTCCGTTTAACAAGAACAATAAAAATGAAAAACTTTTTCCTTGGAAAATGTACAGAAATTTCTACAAAATTTATCATCCTCTGCAAAAACTACATTTTTTTCAGTTTTAACCTTTTCTCCTAAAGATGCCAGGCTGTGATTTTTAATCCAATTTTCCCAAAATAGAAACATCTACATCTTCCTAAAAGAATATTATTAAAATATTTGTTAAAGCATAATGTAATGGGAAGCGGCTGTGGCTCAATCAGTAGGGCTCCCGTTTACCATATGGGAGGTCCCGGGTTCGGTTCCCGGGGCCTCCTGGTGAAGGCAAGCCCGCCTGCACGGCGTGGTTAGCTGACCCAGCGAGCACAAGCAGCAATGGGGGGATAAATGAATAAATAAATTTTAAAAATCTTTAAAAAAAAAAAAAAGCATAATGTAATGCATACCAAGTAGAACTCTTTAAGTGCACTTAATTTATCCAATAAATTATTTTATTAAATATTATGAGTAAGGCTCAACAATAATTAGCAATTCATAACTTTGGTGATTTATGTTTCTTCCCAAGAATATATAATCAAATTATTTTTTATATGCAAGTTAAATTGATATCCTAGGGATTTCATATTATAGATTATAATTTGAGCTATTCAAATGAGACCCCTTTTTTTAATGGTCCACCTTTAGTATTTAGATCATATTCTTTTTCATATTTTGGTTTAACTTAAGAAAGAAGAAAAATAAAAACTCAATAGAGAAAAATATCTAAAACTACTGCAGATCCTGAATACAATTTCTTTGAAGAATCCATCCCAGTTTCCCTTCTTTCTTTGAAGACAAGGAAGAAATGTTTCCTGAATCTGGAGTTTAACCTAACAGTTCATTGCTTTTAACTTCTTCATGGAGTCAAGGTAGTTGGAGCAAATATAAGCAATTTTCTGTAGTGTAGCAGTTCTCTTGGCAACTGTAAGACTACAAGTGAAAAACCTTTTGTGCTTTTTTTTTTTTTTTTTTTGCATATCATCTCAGTGGGGGAGGATGAACACCAAGTAATAAATCAGGAACAGAAAAAACGATACCCTCCACCTAGACAACAAGAAGAAAAGTAAGGCTGGAGTTTGGTATCTAAACTCTTCTCTCAATAAATCAGCTTTCTTTTTTTCCATCTTCACCTCCTCAGTTAACTCTAACTTAATTAAAAACAAAAACAAAAGAAGCTGCCATTTATTGTGTGCCTACCACATACCTGACACTAACCTTAGTACTTAATTCTCATGACAGTGATGTGAAATGTGGCTTGTTCTCTACTTTATTGAAAAGGACACTGAGGTCCAGAAAGATTAAGTTATTTCCCAAAAGCCTCACTGCTAGTAACAGTACAAACATCAAACTCCATCTGACTCTAAAATCTATGCTCTTGCCATATACCGTTTGCTTACATTTCTGCAACACTTAAAGAACAAAGCTAAGAAGTACAGCAATAAGTCAAGAAAGCAGTAAGTTGGAACCATAAAAATTACCCAGTTAACCCGAAAGACAGGAAAAGAGGAGCCAAAGAATAAATGGAACAATTAAAAAACAAACAGCAGCATGGTAGATTCAAACCTAACCATATCAATAACAACAAAATATATAGTTTAGACACAATGAAAAGGAAAGGCAAGGATTGTCAAATCATGTTAAAAAGCAAGACCAAACTAAATCTTATTTACAAGAAATCCACTTTAAATATAAATGACACAGATACATTAAAAGAAAAGGATGGAAAAAGATACACTGTATCATGCTACATTAATGTCAGACAAAGTATATTTCAAAGCAGGAAATATTACTAGGGATAAGGAGGGTCATTTCAAATAATAAAAGATAAATTAATGACAAGAATATAACAATCCTAAATATTTATGCATCTATTATCAGAACTTCAAAATAAATAAAGCAAAAACTGAACTCAACGAGAAATAGTCAGATGCAGGATTATAGACAGAGATTTTAACACCCCTCTTTCAGTAATTGAAGAGTCATAAGTAGACAGGAAATCAGTAAGGATATAGAAAACTTGAACAGCACTATCAACAAACATGACCTAATTGACCTTTATAAAGCACTCCACACCAACAACAGAATACATATTCTTTTCAAGTGCACACTGAACCTTTACCAAGATAGACCATATCTAGGACACAATACACATATTAATAAATTTAAAAGGATTCAAATGATATAAGGTAAGTTCTCTGATCTTAATTAAAGGTGTAATATGGTGAACAAAATTAACAGCACTGAAATATGTATATGAATGTGGTTAAAAGGGGGAAATGTTAGGTTGTATATATAGCAATAGAATAAACATATTTTAAAAAGCCATGGATCTGAACTACACAGTGAACACTTGGTTAAACCATGGAATATAGTTAATAGTACAATTATTAAAATGTGCTTTCATCAATTGTTACAAAGTTTCCACACCCATGCAAGGTGTCAATAATAAGAGAATCCTGTATTTTATGGATGATTGTTCTGTAAACCCACAACTTCTCTAAAAAAAAAAAAGTTAGAAATCAATACCAGGAAAATCACCAAATATTTGGAAAACGAATAATACACTTATAAATAATCCATGGGTCAAAGAGGAAATAAAAAAGGAAAATTAAAAGTATTTTAAATTGAATAAAAAGGAAAATACAACATACCACAATATGTGGGATGCTGCAGCCCCTCAGTAAATATGGCTCAAGAAAAAAACAATTAAATGAATCAATCCACAGGTTTTCAAAAGAGCAAAATCAGGAATTAAGAACAGAAAAGGATCACACATTCATAAAATATTAGAAATAGGAGAATTTTAGAAATCTTTAAAAATCTTATAAAATCACAAAATTTACAGAAGAAAGTTCCAGAAAGAATATGGTTTGATTAATAGAGCTTTTAAAAGAGCATTTTTAAAATATAAAAGAAGTCCCTGATAGTTGCTATATTATACAAATATCTGCAGTTTGTCTATTTTTACCTAATCAAAGCAGATATGTTTTAACAAAACAGATATCCAATATTCGTTGGGCTTTGTGTGTGATTAACATGAACATTCTGTGTTTTCTATATAAGTTTTCTATATTTGAGTTCCTAGCATAATGGTTAAGAGTACCAAATTTTCAAGTCATATTGCCGGGATTTGTATCCTGGCTTCACTGCTGCTAGTAGCCATAATCTT
Organism: Tolypeutes matacus; assembly: GCA_026826555.1. NCBI lineage: Eukaryota > Metazoa > Chordata > Mammalia > Cingulata > Chlamyphoridae > Tolypeutes > Tolypeutes matacus. Next base: position 18,653,104 of record JAKSZT010053764.1, on the reverse strand, counting down.
GTGCAAGTTTTTTAACTGCCAATGCCTCAGTTTTCTCACCTGTAAAATGGGGACAAATTATAAAATGGAAATAAATAATTCCTAACTCCGAGAGTATTTATAAGGATTAAACAAGTGAATGCCTTTTATAGGTTTCTGACACTTAGCAAAAGTTCATAAATGATAGAAATTATTGCATAGAATTAATATACTTGAGACTTATATGTCAAGACAATAACTTGAATTTTTTTAAATTAGGTGACACCAATTAGAATAGCACAGAAAAAAATAATACATAAATGTTTTTTTAAAAAGGCTTAGAAGTTATTTGAAAGCCAATGTCAAAACAAAGCTGGTGTAATTTCGAAGCAAGAGACAATGATCCAGTGAAAAATTATCTAATGGAATTTTTTTGGATCAACCAACAAATTTAAGACTATCATATATGATACTAAAGTTGCACATTTGGGCTATCCAGCTGCCTTCAACATTCCTTATTTTGTGCTCCGTTCAACCAGAATTTATGGATTAGACATTATAATTTTTTAAAGACAGAGGATTTACTTCTAAATTTGTTTTTAAATAGCTAAAAAGACAGCATTAACCAGTATATCACTTGAACAAATTCCAATTGGTACAAGAAAACAACGAAATAAATGTGGAACACATTTCACATTTTTTATTTTATGCAACTTCAATGCTTTCAACACTGCATACATTACTAAAAGAACAAAAATAGTTGTTGTACTATCAAATTGTAAAGAATAAAGAATACCAAATTGATATAATTATACTTTATAATTTCTTCCAAGTATCAAAAGGACACATTTTATTCTAATTAAAATAATCTCATGAGTTTCTTATGTGTTCCACAGAATAAGGTAAAACAAGTATATTTTTACTAAGTATCTCAAAAGTTTCATAGTTTAATAAAATATTTTGTAGTGTATACTCTGTCTTTTTTGACATTGACACCAAAGTCCTTTATCGGGTGGGCTAAATAAGCATGAGTCTGAATCAATATGGTAGTTAAATATCACATCTGTTTGACTTACTTCATTCTACCATTTGAGAACTAAGTAGATGATTAGTCTTTCTGTACCTTTAATAACATTCTTTGCATTTGTAAAATTACCTTTTTCTTCTTCTCATACCACACAGCCACTTTTTCTTCACACTCAAAATTATGAGGAAGTTTGTCATTATGGTACCTGAAGGCAATTAGGAAGACTAGCTAGACAAGGCAGAAAGCACAAGAAGGTCCACAGCACGACTTGTTCCTCTGAGGTGCCTCCCAGCCCCCATCCATCTTTCTGTCAGCGGTGAGTATATTAAAGCTCTCAGCATTTATAATGTTTTCTTCAAGCTTTTGCAATGAACTACATTAACCAGCAGTTTTCACCACTTGGGAGAGTGAGCAAGGCCAAGAAAAGATTCAAGCATAATGGGAACCACTATGATTTACTGAGTCTAAAGTCTACCAATAAGACAATAGAAATGTAAAACCAGAAGCCCAAAGTAAAATAAGGAAGTTAAGGTGACTTTAAACGCTGATTTCAGTCATCATCATCATTATCAACAAATAATTACCACTTATAAAGTATTTTTACATATATTATTATACTTAATCCTTACAACAGCCCTGTGAAAAGGTAGTATGGTATTTTTTATTAATAATTCCCGTTTTTCAGAAACTGAAGCAACAAGGTTAAGAAACATGCCTGAGGTGACTTTAACCAGTAAGTGAACAGAAACTTGGCTTCTTTCTTCCCCTAAACTAACTGTAGATGTCAGTCTTTCAGTGACTTATACTGTATCACATATAGATGAAGGGAAAGAGGTAAACTGAAAGAGTTAGGTTCCACACCAGACAAAGCGATCAATTCTTCCTATAATCCACTATATTTTCCCCTAACTACGTTTCTTCATCAGTCCCTCTTTCTTTACTTCCTTACCTCTTCTCATTCCTGGTTCATTTCTTCAGATGATTTAAGAGGTCAGAAACCATTTTATCCACTTAAATCCTTTAAATCCTGACCCCCACAGTTATATGGGATATCCTTGGGTCAAACCTGATATCGACAAATATGGGTCCTTCTATTCTGTGAAGTTCTGAGGCTATATCAGAAACTGCCCTAAGGAGTAATGAACTTTGTGGAACTCTCAGTGGTAAATATTTCTACTATGTGCCATAAAAAGCCAACAGGCAATGACTACTCAATACAATATCTCCTGGTCCTGGACTGATTGTCCCTTGCAAGCTGGTCACACTCAATGACTGAGCCAGAACAAATAGAATAATCAACTAAAGCCATACAAAATGGCAAAATAAGATAATATAGAATCTCTGATGATCTACCCAGATCATAATATTAAGTGTTTACAGTAAGTTCTGAACTCAACGCTTACCAAGTGTGGCAATTTGATATTGTTTATGAATTCCAAAAATAGATATTGGATTATGTTAGTAAACTGGTCTGTCCCTCCAGGCATATTAGATTATATTGGATTCAGAGGTTTCACTATTACTTGATTAAATAATGATTATGGCTTTGATTGGGCTACGTCAGTAGGACCTTGCATCCCGTCCCCTTGGTAGGTGGGGACTCACAGAGAAAAGACATGGCAAAGTACAGAGCTTGGAGTTTTGAGCTGGAGCTCAGGAAGTAAGCACACAGAGGAGCAGAGCAGCTGAGCCCAGAGAGAATCGAGCCCTGGGGAGAGAGACAAAGCTGGTTACCTGATAGTCTACAGCTGGCATTGTAGAGAGAGCAGAGCAGCTGAGCCCAGAGACAAACAAGCCCTGGGAAGCCTGAACCCTTGCAGATGTTGGCAGCCATTTTGCTGCAACATGTGACAACAGACTTTGGTGAGAGAAGTAATTTACACTTTATGGCCTGTTAACTGTAAGCTTCTACCCCAAATAAATACCCTCTTGAAAAACCAACCAATTTCTGGTTTTTTGCATCAGCACCCCCTTGGCTGACTAATACATCAAGTCTTAAAGAGTACATTAAAAGCATGTCAATGGAGGAAGTAGCAAAAACAATGGGAAAGAAATCCCTATTGATTAAATGCAGTTGCTTATAGAGTATTACTAAAAACCATGTCCTCATCAGTTCTTTTCCTAAGAGATGAATATTCTCCTTTCATTTAAAACTGAAACTTGAATATGGAAAAACAAAAAGAAGAGATCAGCACTGTTAACATTTTCTAGTCTATTTTATGAAAATATATGATAGAAGGGAAGGTGTACATTTAGTAAAGCAAATACTTTAGTCCTTATTATTACACAGGACAGCAGCAGATTAAGCCCTCAGCATTCCAAGTCCTTCACCTATATTGATTCATTTGATCAACTCAATAACCCTATGACATAGGTAGTACTATTATCTCTATTTGACAAATGGGGATACCAAGGCATGGGCTTGTTTACTGTCATTAGGGAGGTGTAATATGACATGGAGATCATATATAGAAAGCAACCATGATAGAATAATGCTTTCTTCCTTTCATATCTCCTTCTAATACATTTTCTATTTCTCTGCCTCTCTGCTCTTCTATCCCTAAAACAACCCTTCAATCACATAAGAGTCTTACCCCAAAGTTAACTCCACCATGCAACTTTAGTCTACCACCAGGTCCTATGGTGTGGTTGATAGGAACTATTTTCTCTGAAAGTCAAAAGTCTGTGCTTTTTCACATTTTCCTGGAGGCCATGATAGTGTGATAAGTGACTTTTCTGAAAAATAATATAAAATAAATTAAGGTGGCATTTGGATAAGGAGATCTGATTTGAAAAAGGTCTGTAGAGTAGAAAAGATATTAAGGGAGGGCATAAGCACCAATAGAAAGGGCAAATAAAGCAAGAGATGGGAGAACAAAATTTAATCCATAGTATTTACCCCAAGAGAAAAAAATCTTTAGCTAAATCATCATGGTACATGTACTAGTGAACATCATCCCTCTCATCAGAGAAGAAGGCTGGTCTTGTTTCAGTCCAGAAGGGTTGATTCCAAAGTCATCAATGGCTTTAATTGCCAGAACAGATCCTTAAACAAACTTGGGCTTTCTGTATTGTTACTGTTGGTGGTAGTGATTGTGGAGGGGGGTGTGTGTGGGGGGGGGGGTATGTGTTTGTGTGTGTGTGAGTATGTGTGTGTGTGTGTGTGTTAAAGAGAGGAGATGATCTAAAGTCAAAGGCAGAAACACTGGCTATGCTGCCCTGAAAGAGAATGGATCTACCCAACCTTACAGGATTCAGGGTTTGCAACAGAAATACATTTTGACTCATTAGGGGAGAAAGCCTTCTACTGCCTTATCAGAAGTGCCTCTTCTCTGCCCTTTGACATTACTGGAATAGTAAGTCTTCTGAACCATTACAATATCAAATTCAACAACTGGAATAACTCATTATACCAGTTAAGAAGGTTCCATATTAAGTCAGACTTAATAATTTACATTTCTTCCTAATTAAGCTATTTGCTTAGACAGTAAATAATATATTGTGGAGTGAAGACAGGGCATCCAAGCAACCAAAAGACATTCTCCCTGCTTGTAGGAATGGAAAGTGGTGCAACCACTTCAAAAAACAGTTTATGAGAAGTAACTTCTCATAATTACATATTCACTGACCATAGAACCCCACAATTCCACTCCTCACTATTTACCCAATAAAAATTAAAATATTGGTCACACAAAGACTTGTACAAAACAGTTTACAGCAGCTTTGTTTATAATAGCCCCAAACTAGAAGCAACCAAATGTTCATCAGCAGGTGAATATACTAATCAGGAATAAAAGGAAAAGAACTATTCATACACACAACTTATGGATGAATCTCAACAAAATTACACTAAGCAAAAGAAGTCAGACACAAAAAAGTAAATATTGTATAATTCCATTTATATGCAATTTGAGAAAACAGAAATTTAATCTACAGTGGCAGAAAGCACAACGGTGTTTGCCTGGTGCTGGGGATCAGAAATGGGGATGAGACTGAGAAAGGGCACAAGGAAATATGGGGAGTAGAGAAAGGTTCTGTATCTTGTGGTTGTGGTTATATGGGTATAAATTTTTAAAACTCAATTGAAATGAACACTTTAAAGGGGTGCATTTTATTGTAGGTACTGTGCATTGTATAATATGTATACCTCAAGTAAGGTGATTTTTTAAAATTTTGTAAGTGGCATATTTCGAACAAGGAAAAAATATTCCCATTGCTCAGATTATTTTAAGGGTATATTGTTTATTTCTATGAACATTTTAAGGAAAGAAATGAAAATTAAAGAAATGTAAGGGTATGTCAAATGCTAAGTATATCTAGCAATATTATCATATATGAGAAATGCTTGAATGTTCAGCCTGCTGGGAAGAAGATGAAATGGGGACACATTGTCCTCACATGCATGAAGGGCCACCATCTAAGGGAAAGAACTAGACTTCCACTCTGTGGAAGTTATATATATTGGGGTGGAAGACACATACAAGTAGATTGTGTTCAATATATAAAAGATGATTATTCTAATTAGAGCTCAGATTAAAAAGCAAGTCACTCTTATTGAATATTTACTATCCCCCAAATACAACAGAATGTGACAGGCTTTCTAATAATGTAGTTATTGAGTTCTCATTGCTAACTTTTTCCTGTCAATCTTACTGGAGAGAGCATTAGATAAGACGACAGATTTGATGCCCCCTAAGATCCCATGCAATCTGAAAACTTAAAGATTTTAGAAGTCTGAAGTAGAACTTCTCTCAAGGATTATAAATTAGGTTGATCACTAGTTCAAGAAATATTTTAGTGAGTACCTACTGTAGCCAAGACACAAGTATATAGTAATGAATAAAGCATATTTGGTCCTTGCCCTATAGGAGCTTAAATTATATTTAAAAAGAATATCCTATAATGGAACTTCCAGTTTATTGCAACTAGAATAACATACGTCAATTATTAGAAGATTCCCAATTAATACCTTGCCACAATTCTTACTGCCTTTATCCATTCAATCAGTAGTTTATTCTCTGCTCAGAAAGAAAATAATTTTGTACAACTAGGATATTACATTATGCCATTTGAAAGTTATTTTTTATAAAGTCCATACTAATGAGCCAATTTTTTTCCTAACATTCCAATGAAGTGTGAAGAGTTTTGATAGTTGTCAACAAACTGTCAGGAAAAGTGACTTCACAGCATTTGCTGTATCCTAGGGCCCTTTATCTGACCCAGAATTGAGCAGCTACAGTTGTAATTTGAATAAAATAATGGGATAAGGGAAGAATGTCAGGCCACTCATTGCTTTCAAAACAATGCATTTCCATGACATAAATAAAATATGTTTTTCATCATCAATAAACATTTACTGAGGGCTTATCACTATAAGGTAGTTCTAAAAACAGAAGAACAGATTTGAATACCTCTGCTTGTCAATGGACATTTTATCGAGAGAGAGAGAGAGAGAGAGAGAGAGAGAGAGAGAAGGCCGATCTGAACCTTTTGAACACATCAAAAGAAGGAGACCATCTAAATGGTTTGAAAAAAGCCACTGTATATTCTATGGCAATAAGTGAAATCACTGTGACTTAAATATCAGATTAATGTCATTCTAGCTAGCAAATTAATTTCATAATAAAGATTTGATATATTAGAATTATATATTTAATGTATCATAAGCACAATTTCTAATACATTGAACTCTCTTGTTTTCTTAATAACTCAAGCATATTCTATTCCTATTATAAACTTGAAGCAAAATTTCATAATTTCAAACTATTGAACTTTATAGATTTTACTAGTACATGCTTTTCATATTTGGGTATTTAACAAATATATTTTAATTAAATTGTGCTTTGTTTTTTAAAACATATTGTTGTTCATCACAAACAAATGCAAAGCAGAATTCTTGTTTGGTATAAATCACCTAATGATAAAAATCTATCTTATGGGAAAATATAATACACTTTAGAATAATTCACCTTCAGATTCAATTTCAAGTATTGCCTAACAACCCAAAAATGGATGACACAGAGAACGATAACAAGTTGTGTGACCTGTAAATATAAAATGATTGGCCAGGACAATAGTGTTCTTCCTTTTGTTCAGAGGGAAAAGAGTTCCCTAATAGTTGGCAGGTATGAGAGAAAACAAAGCTGAGTCTTAAAGGTCAGATAAGCTGCAGGTGAATGACAAGAATCATGGCATAAGTAATGGATGTTAATTATCTCCTTCTGCATTTAATCTCCCCTTTTTCTCTATTCCCAAGGCCCAGTACTTTCATTTGAGGATCCAAGGATTCCAAAGAAGTTGACTTCATCCGTGTCTCTGGGAACGGAACACACAATCCAGGCTACACCAATTAGGATTTTCCACCATCATGGCCATAGTGATTGGTTCTGAGGTGGAAATATGGCCTTCACTGGTTGACTCAGAGAAAGTATAAGTACTTTTTTAAAAACACTGAGACAAATACTCTTTTTTTTAATATTGAGATAAATAGGGAAAGAAGTCGTCTCAGGAGCTACTGGAAGCAATACTGGAATGAAAAGAGGAGCATCAGAATCAGGCCACCACCAGGAAGCCAGAATAGATAAATGGAATTCACCGAGCTACTGGATCATTCATAAAGTAGCACTGTCTTTGTACTTTTGAGTTACGTGAACTAATGTATTTTGTTTATGACTTAAATTCAATTGATTTGAGATTTTTTTTATTATGAATTTTTACTATGTGCAGTAAAAATGAGAAAGCAGGAACCTGATGAAAAGGAAAATAGACTAGACTGCACAAGATGCCAGTAAGACCCAAAAAACTAGTTTAAGAATTTTTAATCTAAGTCTACAAACTAAATAAATTCTGGTGTTAACACAGACATAATCTAAATCTCAATTCATTAACTATCTTTTATTTGTCCTACATAGATATTTCTTATGAGCAATCATTTTAAATCTTGAAAATGCTTTAGATACTCAACTATAACTCCTCTACATCAATCCCCAGACTTAATAAGTCTCGGCAGTATTGGATTGCTAGGATAAAAACGAGATGGTACCATCTCTATTCTCAATCTACCACAATCAATCAGAAGTTGGATCAAAGAGCCATCAACTTTTGGATTTCAGGTAGTTAGCTCCAAAAGGACAAGGGAAATGTGGACAAGATGAAGGTAGCTTCTGATCCACAAAGTTTCTCACTATTATTCTTAGAAACAGTTTCCAAATAAATCAGAGCCCTGAGGATATAAATATAGAACTGACAACCAGACTACAAACCTACCAGATGGTAAAACTGCTAAAAGAAAGCTGCTATTAAAAGTAAAGAACCCCAGGATTAATGTGACTCATCATTTTAAATATTTAAGAACTGTACAAAAAAACAATGAGTAAATACTGGTAAGAAAAGACTTAATTGGTCTCACTTACCACTTTGGAACCTTGAGAACCATTGCAGACTCCAGTTTATATTCCTCTGATAAAAATCTCTGAATAAAGAAGAAATAGGAGGCTATCTTTGGTGACCTTAAGGTACAAAATCACTTTAATTTCATTTTGTCTAAATATCACTTGACTGAGAAAAATATTTTAAATACTTATAGATGTCAGTGGAAAAATTTTGGCAGGGCAATATCAAAAAAGAATGGGGAATGGGAAATGATAAATAACAGTTCAGTCAATCTAACATTTAATTAACTGTTTTATTAACTTAAAAAGAAATTATGTATTCAGACTTCATAATATAGGACTAGAAATTATAAGGCAGATTTTAATCCTCTGAAATTCTGTGAATAATTTCAACCATAACTTTAATATCACTAAATTTATATAGAGAGATGGAAATCATTCTGAGTTTTTCTCACAGAGAAGATAGCATCAGTCTTCATTTAAGCTTTACAACTTTAGGGAGATGATAGAGTTTAGGATTTGTTTCAGAAAATAATATGCTTTAAATAAAAAAAGCTTTGTATATTTATTTGTGGTCCCCCCTGCTTTGCAATACAAACCAAAATAAATAAATAAATAAACATGGCAGAATGAAAGTTAAAAGCCATGGGATCACAGGCAATTTTTATTTTGTGTTTATATCGTTCTATATTTTCTCCAATGACCATGTGTATTAGATTCCTAGGGCTGCCATAACAATGTACCACAAACTGGGTGGCAAAAAAATAAAAATTAAAAATATATTCTCTCACAGTTCTGGAGGCTAGAAGTCTGAAATCAAAGTGTCATCAGGGCCATGCTCCAAAGGCTGTAGGGAAAAATGTTTCCTTGCCTCTTCAATCTTCTCGTGGTTGTCAGCAGTCCTTGGCATTCCTTGGCTTGTGGCAGCAAAAATCCAATCTTTGCCTCCATCTTCTCATGGTCTTCTCGCTGTGTCTCCAAATCTCTCTCTTCTTATATGGCCACCAGTCATATGACTTAGGGTCCACCCTAATCTAGATGACCTCAACTTAATTGCATCTGCAAAGACCCTGCTTTCTAAATAAGAACACATTCACAGGAACTGGGGCTAGGATTTCAACATATCTTTTGGAAGGATACAATTTAACCCACAACGCCATGCATTACTTTTATAATCACTTATTTTCAAATGGACCTAGGCATGCAGAAACACCACATGATCCCATCTTTCTAAATGTATAAAAAAGCCCTACCTTCCCTGAACCATATCCTTCCACATGCAGGATGGAGTTACTCGCTCCTTCAGAAAGAGTGATGGAACATTAGAGACCCTTGACAGTCTCCTTACCACCAGAATAACAACCATTGCTATTTCAGCAATTTAACTATAATGTGTCCAGGTATAGCCCATTATAATCTATTTATTCTCTTTGGAGTCTGCTAAGAAGCTTCTTGGTCCCTGAGTTTCTGTTCATCTTTCTTCAGTCTTTTTTCTCTCTGTCAGATTGAATAAATGTTACTGATATGCATCAAGTTCACTGACTTTTCTTGCCATCTCCAAAATGCTATTAAATTCAGCCAATTAAATTTTAACTACAGGTTTTGTTCTTTCCAGTTCTAGAATTTTCATTAAGCTCTTACATTTTTATAGTTTCTTCTCTGCTATGATTTCCTATCTGTTCACTCATTAAGACCAAGGTTTTCTTTAAGTCCATGTGTGTGAGTGTGTATATGTTAGTATTAAATGCTGTTTTAAAACCTTTGTCAGCTAAATCCAATATCTAGGCCATATCAAGGATTTATTCTATTAAGTATTTTCTCTTGACTGGGTAACATTTTTCCTGTTCCTTTTCATGGCCTAGTAACCTTCTGTTGTATACTGGGCATGGTGAATAATATAATGTATAGAAACTGAATTCTGCTATGTTTCTCTGAGGAGTAGAAACTTTTGTTCTTAGACAGTACAATTTCTGGCTGAACACCTTGAACTTGCACAGGTTTGATTTTATGTTTTGTTAGGATGATTTTCAGGAAAGTTCAAGGTATTCTCAAGCTCCTCTGGTTTGGAAGAATCAAATTTCTTTCTCTCCCTTGTAGATTTTGTTGAGGTCTAGTTTTAGACTTGTTAGGGTAGATCTAGAGTAGGCCTTACTCCAGGACACAGTCCTTACTACTACAGTATGGGGTTTTTGTTTCTCAGCTAGACGACTAGGATGTTAATCAGGTCTCTCTATTCTACCTGGTACAGCACGCCTATGTCTTCCCAGGAACCTTTAATATCTCTTGCCATTTTCAGATCCTTAGTAAACATTCTCTGGGTAAGCTTGCAAAGCCTTGCTTTATACATGTGCACTCCATTTCTCAGCCAAGGACTCACGGAGAGCCACAGAGAACCCACACTCAGAATTCTAGCTACCCCTTCTCCATGCAGCTCTCACCTTTCTGGTGCCCTGCTCCATAGATCCCAACTGCTTAAGAAGGGCCACTGTCTCTACCTGGACTTCAAGTTCCTATGACACAGTCAAGAAATTATCCATAGACAGAGAGCCAGGACAAATATGTAACTCTTATTATGCATTTCTCTCTTCTCAAGGATCACAGTTTTACACTGACTGTTGTCCAATGCCTGAAAATAGTTATGCCGTGTATTTTGTTCAGTAATATCATTGTTTATGTCAGGTAGGTTACTACAGTATCAGTTACTCAATAAAGGCCAGTAATAGAAGTTCTTGTCCACGTTATTTTAAACTATTCTTTTTCTCTCTCATTCTCTCATCTTTTTCTCTTCTTCCCCTCCCAATCCCAGTTTCAATATTTTATAAGCCTGAGATGAATGCATATACAGTGCTGAATAATTTTCAAACTTTCTTCAAACTTTAAGAGCATATAATGATGACATAATAATTCTTTCCCTTTCAGATAACACTTTATATTCAAGATACTTTGAAAGTATTAATATTATCACAAGTTTTGTAGAGTATCTTAGCCTAAGCAAAAGTTTTAAACATAATTTTAAAAATAAGTCCTTCCTCCCACACTTTTTTCCTTTTTCATGATCAATAATACAAAAAAAAAAAAAAATCAGCAATGCCCTATCACCAAATTGCCTTCCACATTCTTTCTTGTACTGAAGTATGTTTGTAGTATTGTTGCTTATTTTCTTCAAGCAAAAATAAGAAGAATAGAAACTTCAGGAAAACCTCAAGTTATCAGAATTCTCATTTCCTAATTTCTAGAGTTGGTCTGATCTCACTGTCACACAACCATCAAAATATAAAGGTCTTCCTAGCTCTATTTATAGACTATGAAAACACCTACATGGTTCACATATAAACCACAAGAGATTTAAACAAGGTAAACAAAAATAATAACAAAGTTCTAAAGCAAAAAATGTATAAATTTATGTGAAATGGAGACTCCTATAAACAAAGCATATTTTTGCCAATCATGGGTTCCTCAATTGATTTAGATACTGCACATGCTTATAAAAGTAAAAGTTTGGAGATAGACAGTAGAGTTATCCATTAGGCAAAGTGCCTAGGTCCCACAACACTTTCAGGGACCCATAAAAAAAAATGTTAATATCTTTTAAAATCAGAAGGAAAATTCTGAACATTTAGGTCAAAGAAAATGTTTAACATACAATATTAATATATTCATATTATATATATATATCATATAATGTGTGCATGAGCATGTGGAGATAGACCTAAATTGGCAACTATTTTCAGATTTGCTAGGAGGCTCAACCTCTCACAGGATCTGTCTCTTTGATTCTAGGGTATGAGGCCCCAGACATTTCTCCACTGGACTAGATAAGGAAGCATTCTTCCCTCAAGGTTCTAGGAGGACTTAATGCCATCCCGAGCCCTTTTCCCTCTGTTCCTTTTTGTTTTCATTTGCTTGCCAAGTATTTGGGCAGGTAAGCATTGAGAAAATACTGAGTAGTAATATTCTGGGTAGCTTGACATCTCTGTAGCTTCTGATAAGCTACCACGTAGTAGAAGTCATCTTTATGTCTGCTTTATATCTGCTTTCTTCTATAGAGAAATAGAGTTGGTTTCTCTTCCTGTTTCAAAGCCCTCAATCTCTTTTGAGTAGCCCACAAAGTCACAAGTTCCTGTATAAGTGGTGGCTTCCAACTAACCGCCCATTTGCAAGAGTGAAGATAAAAATCACATTGAGGAACCCACAGCTTCAAACATTGGCTGGCTTTGGTTACTCACTTTTTCAGGGTCTCTCAATTACTCATCACTCATGGCTATTTAAGCAAGTGATTTTCTATATTCATATCATCACAGGTTTTATAACAGAAATACTCTATATTTTCAGAGTGACTAACAATTTTCAACAAGAGAAAAAAGGCATTTCAGAGAAAAAAATATTTTCAGTAACAAGCAAAGGAAATCTTTTATGTAAAGCTAATACTTAGGGTATGTAAAAGAAGAGTACTGTGAATTGGTATATAGATAGCATGCTAAAACCTAACCAATAAATCTCCTTAGATCTCTTTTCTTCAGTTAAATATAATCAGTTTAATCAGAAGGCCTAGATCCAGCTCCATTATTGGAGACTCATTGGCAAAACACTTGTTTTTAGTCTCAGCTTCCTCATAGATAAAACAGACAAATAAACACATGCCTGACAATCCCCAAAATACTGTTTTATCATCAAACGAACAACTGTGCCTGAAAAGCACTGGATAAAATCATTTTATTCTTATTTTATTTCATCACAGTGTCATCATTCTTAAATCTCCTAGGCCTGTTCCTCTCTTTTTCATGATTTTATCAGTCACAAAGTCTGATTTATTCTTTTCAATTTTAAAGGTGTTCTATATATCTGACTTCATTTGGATTACAGATTACAGATTACAGATTATAATCTAAAAAAGAATTAAACCGCTGCTTTTCAGAACAGTTAAAACAACAACTATTCCATACAGCTTTTCACAATAAAACAAAAATTAATCTGTCATATGTTCCAAGCAATTTGTTTATACTCTAGAACAAGGGTTGGCACATTTATTCTGTAAAGCACAAAACCGTAAGCATTTTACACTTTGTAAACTGTGGAGTCTCCACTGCAACTACTTAAATCTGTCATTGTAGTACAAAACTAGCCACAGACAATATGTATAAACAAACGGGCATGGTGATGTCCCAACAAAACATTACTTACAAAAATAGGCCATCAGCTAGATTTGTCCTGAGAGCCATAATTTGCCAACTTCCGCTCCAGAACAGTGCTTGCTTCTCAAACTCTGCTGTGCATACTAACTACATGGGGATCTTAATGTAGATTCTGATTTCAGTAAGTCTGGGTGAGGCCTGAGAGTCTGCATTTCTAACCAGCTTCCAGGTGACTGATAATACTGGCCAGAGAATCAAAATTTTGTGAAGCAAGGTTCTTATAAGCATTATGGTCTACCCAAATCTAGAAGTCTCATTAACATGATAGATTTTCTAATAAATGTCACTGGATTAAATCACAATCAACAGAAGCTAGTTGTTGCTGACAAATTCATCCCAAGTTTTTCTCCTATGTTCCAACCACAATGACCACCATTTACCACCCTCACCATTCCAAGTTCCTCATACTTCAAGGCCTTTGCACATGCTATATTCCCTGATAAGAACATCCTCCCCTAATCATTCCAAGGCTAAATGTAAATGTCACCTTTTCAGAAAGCAAGTACCCTTAACCCCCCACTCCAAATGTGGTTCTCTACCTCACCCTGTATGTCTTCTTCAAAGCACTTATCAAATTTTGTAATTATTTTACTTACTTGTATGCTGCCTTTTCAAAATTCCATTTCCCCTACCAGAATGTAAATTGCTCAAAACTAGAACTACATTTACTTCATTCACTACCGGGTCCCTAACAATTACCACAGTAGCTGACACATGTTGGCACAAAATATTAATGGAATGAACGGACAGATATTTATTTCATATGTTCAAAGAGTATGTCATTTAGTTTTCCTATTTTTACAATGCAGTTCCTTTTTTTTTTTCCCCTTGTTTTTGTTTTATTCGCAGTTACCTTTTAAGGGATCTTCCCAGCTTAAAAAGACTGCCTTTTACCTGAGTGGGCCCCTGGAGCAAAGTTTGTACTTTATGACCCCAATCAGCAATAGCAGACTGGATCAAGGGTTGAGACCTAACCCAAACTGGCACAAATTCTCTCTTGGGATGTTTGGAACTGGGATTGAGATGCTGTTTTCTCTGTCTAGGCTGGTCACTCTAATTGATTAACCAAGAACTAATGGGCTGTCTGTATTTGGTCATGTGTATCAGAAAGCACTGAAAGTAAAAATACAAAGTGTGAAAAAGAAGAGATTCGTGGACAGAAGCGAACAACAGATGAGGAGAGTACTATCTAAGTTCTTAAAGGCTTTTCTGATTATGGGTTCTAGTTCCCTCATAAGGCCAAGTTGCCCTCTGGGATTTCAGGAGTTATTCCAATATCCTCCCACATTTCTGGTTTGAGATAGATTGAAATATGTTTCTGATACTTCAGACCAAAAAATACTAAAAATAAGACTGTACCTTTATAGCTAAATATATCTAATCTATAAGGACTGTATAGAAGTAAAAATATACAAAAACAATGTATCAAAAGTACAGGAAGATGTAAAATTGAAGAATCATCAAGTTTTCAATCACTAAAAACTAGTAATCAAAGGTGTACGTATTAAAAAACAGTATACAATTTTAGTGAAAGGACAAACACTACAAAGAAATAAGAGTATTTATATGAAGACTAACACATCCAAAAACAAATAGTTTCTGTAATTCCACCAGTGAAAATTCTGCCATCTTTGGACTCCAAAATTACTCAAAATACTTCATGACAGGTGGTGAGGCCCTAAGTACATTTTTAAAAGTTAAAAATTAACAATTCTTGGACTGAGCTGATTTAAGATAAATATTTCTTTAACCAAAAAGAAATAGGAAAAAAGAGAAATGTTTTGCAGTATTTGAAGTGGAAATGAATTTGAGAAGGGAGAAAGGATAGGTAACTATCATACCCAATTAGAATTCTACAGCTAGAACATGCAGGGGCTAGTATGTAAAAAGCAATGGGTCTGACCTAGTAAACTCCCTCATATTCTCCTGCAAGCCAGTCACCTCAAAATGTAAATCAATTCTGGTCACTCCTGAAGTCAACTATTCCTACCTAATTTTTAAAAATAACTGCTAATTGAGTAATCCACATTTTTGGTTAGGAAGTTAAAATGGAAATGACAAAATCCCAACAGTTTTCATTTATATCACAATTCAAAGTATCCATTATTTTCCAAGAGGCAAACGAAAATGTCAAAAACATTCTTGCGGTAGATATTTAGTTATTTTCTGCCAAATTAATGAAAGGAAAATATTGCACTTTGAATTAGTTAATTACCATGAATCCTTCTGCAAAGGGCTCCTGCTTGCAGAATTAAGCCAGCTCTAGTTGGCACACTGCCCTAATATTAATGAATACAAGACTATAGGCTCCACTGTGCTCAAGAGACATTTAATTTTTGGCATCATTCGTCAGCTTACAAATCATCAGTCCTAACCACCATAGACACTCAACTGTTAGAAGTAAACAGTGCAGAAAGCTCCTACATTTAATAGGGATGAACCACATTCTGCTTTTTTGAAATTTTAAGACCTAGACTTAGAAAACAGAATGAACAAGAATACCCTGATTTACATATCTTCCAGAAACTAGAGCTAATTCAACAAAAGTCTGATGCTGAAAAAGATACTTCAAGGAAATCCTCTATGAACAAGTCAACTTCATACAAGGGGGATCTAGAAGTTTTCTCCTCAGTTCTCCTCAGCCACGGTAAATGGAACTGTTTCCAGTATAGACTGCATGGGAGCCCACACAGATATCACAGCTGCCCAATTCCCAGCATTTGAGACAGAGAGGTACTGATTTGCCTATTTCAAAATCTCATAAAATGACTGTAGCATTACTCTAGCCTAACCATACCTCTCCTTTTCCCTTCTTCATACCATTCCTCTTCCTTCCCTACAGAAAGTATAAGACCTCCATGTTGGATGATGTATTTTTTAAAGCTGGATAGGAAAATGTTTCTCAAGTTTTTCAAACATATATTACACCAATCCCCCTATTTAGGTATGAATGAGTAGGGAGATAGAGATGGAAGGGAGGGGACTAACAATTTACCTATCCTCCTTTTCTTCTCTCTCAAATGAAATGGAAGAAAAGATCCTGTTCAAGATAGATAAATACTGCTAAGCCTAGGAATCCAAACAAGCTTATCCTTATCAATATGGCCCTTATGAGTAAGCATCCTGTCTCCCAGGTTCTAAGAGTACCATTTCCTCATACAAAGTCTTGCAGACAAAGTAAGAGCACAGAAATAATAGCTGACCATTAAAAATATTATTCAAATCAACAGAAACATTAGAATATTTTAAAATCTAATTATTAAGATAAATATAAAATTAGCAGGCCATTTTTTAAGACTGGCAAAGCAATAACACCCATAAATCCCTAGTCAAAAGCACTTAGAAGACATTCAAGCTTTGAAAACTTGACATAATTTATCTACCTTAAAATAAATTGATGCTAACCCAGGAGTACAACCAGAATGCTTAAGAATCTAGAAATCATGACAGAAACAGTAAATAAAAAAAAAATTTAATGGGAGAAAAAAAAAGAAAATGGGGAACAAAGAATAGATGGACAAAGAGAAAACAAATAGTAAGGTGAAATATTTAAAATGAGTCCATATCAATAATCACATTAAGTATAAATGATCTAAGCACACCAATTAAAAGGGAGACTGGGGAGTTCTGGGAAGATGGTGTGGGAGTAGATAGGCAGGGCTCAACTCTAACAAAAACAGCAGAAGAAGGCAGAAGCTGTCCAAAGGAGAAGCTCTAGGGATCTGCAGCCTAGAAGAGTATAGCACACATTATCCAGGAGTGGGGACAGAAAGACAAAGAGGCTGAAAAGAAAACCATGAACTACTCAACTCCGTGGCTAGAATGACAGTCATCCTCCATCCTCGAGGTGAATAGCTTCAGTAAAACTCATGGCTGACAGCAGCCAACAGAGAGGGGCACAGATGTCTTCTTCCCGGGGAAGAGGGCAAGTAAGGGGGAGGACTGACTGTGGTTTCTCTTCAGCAAGTTTAAACAGCAGGACCCCGCTTTGAATCATGGCCAGCAGAGAAAAACAAGTCAGTGGGGGTTCAAAGAGCCACCTCTGAGGAAAAGTTCACCGAAAAGCACCATCTGCTGGCAGGCCAAGAAAGTAAAGGAAGAAAAGAGGCTTTCTGGAGTCTCTGTCCAGGCCCCCTTGGATCAGGTCTGAGCCCTATTAGTGGGTCCATAGCCATTTTGATAAATGAAGCAGGGCAATTTTAAAGATTTAGAACAAGTTCAACCAAAAATCAAATAGGAGCCATGAAACAAAACCACAATGAAAGAGAATCAACTAATCAATGATGTTCACACAAATATCCTAAATCAATTCAAGGAGCTGAAGGATAATACAGTTAAAGACATAAAGGATAGTAAGAAGACACTGAGTGAGCATAAAGAACAACTTGAAAGAAAAGTAACAGAACTTACAGGAATGAAAGATAAAATGGATGACATTAAAAATACATTAGAGGCATATAAAAGATTTGAAATTGCAAAGGAGCAAATATGTGAATTAGAGGACAGAGCATCTGAATCTGAAAAGACAGAAGAACAGAGAAAAGAATTAAAAAAGCTTTAAAGGGTCTCAGGAAACTGAATGACAGTGCAAAATGCACAAACATACGCATAATGAGTGTCCCAGAAGGAGAAGAGAATGGAAAGGGGCAGAAAGAATATCTGAGGAAATAATGGCCCCAAATTTCCCAAGCCATATGAAAAACATAAATATCAATATCCAAAGAGGACAATGTACTCCAACCAGAATAAATCCGAAAACACCTACTACGACACCTACTATTCAGAATGTCAAATGCCAGAGATAAAGAATCCTGAAAGTAGCAAGAGAAAAGCAATATATCACACACAAGGCATGGTTAATAAGAATAAGTGCCAATTTCTCATCAGAAACCATGGAGGCAAGTAGGCAGTGGTATGATATATTTAAGATACTAAAAGAAAAAACTGTCAACCAAGAATTTGTTTTCCAGCAAAACCGCCCATCAAAAATGAAGAATAGTTTGAAGTCTTCACAGACAAACAGAAATTGAGAGAGTTTGTCCCCAAGAGACCATACTTACAAGCCATACTAAAGGGAGTGTGGCATCCTGAAAGAAAAAGACATGAGAGAGAGACTTGGAGAAGAGGGTAGAAATGACGCTTGTAAGTAACAGTAACTAAAAAGGTAAAAAGATAATACTAAGATATGATAACAGAAAGCCAAAGGATAAAATGGATGAAGTAAGTAACACCTTTACAGTAATAATACTGAATGTCAATGGATGAACTCCCCAATCAAAAGACACTGACTAGAAGAATAGATAAAAAATATGAGCCATCTATATGTTGGCGAAGAGAATGGAAAAGGGGTAGAAAGAATATTGGAGGAAATACTGACTGAAAATTTTCCAACCCTTATGAAAGACATGGATATTAACATTCAAGAAGGACCACGTATCCCAAACAGAATAAATCCTAATAGACCTATTCCAAGACATATACTATTCAGACTATCAAAGGCCAAAGATACAAAAGGATTTTGAGGGAAGTGGGTGTGGCTCAAGCAATTGGGCTTCCGTCTACCATATGGGAGGTCCCAGGTTCGTTTCCTGGGGCCTCCTGGTGAAAGCAACCTGACCCACATGGCAAGCTGGTGCAACAAAGAGACAAAGAAGAGAGACAATGAGAGACCAAACAAACCAGGGAGCTGAGGTGGTTCAAGCAATTGAGTGCCTCTCTCCTACATTGGAAGTCCCAAGATTGGTTCCCAGTGCCTCCTAAAGAGAAGACAAGAAGACAAGCAGA
This sequence comes from Tolypeutes matacus, assembly GCA_026826555.1. Lineage (NCBI taxonomy): Eukaryota > Metazoa > Chordata > Mammalia > Cingulata > Chlamyphoridae > Tolypeutes > Tolypeutes matacus. Next base: position 18,633,752 of record JAKSZT010053764.1, on the reverse strand, counting down.
CAAAAAGAGCACACAGTAAATGGACACAGAGAACAAGACAGCAAGTGAAAAAACAAGGGGGAGGGATAAATAAATAAAATAAATCTTAAAAAAAAAAAAAAAAAAAAGGATTTTGAGAGCAAGAGAAAAGCAATTACTTACTTACAAGGGAGCCTTAATAAGGCTAAGTGCTGTTCTCTTCAGAAACCATGGAGGTGAGAAGGTAGTGGTATCATATATTTAAGGTACTGAAAGAGAAAAATGGCCAGCCAAGAATTCTTTATCTGGCAAAAATACATTTCAGAAATGAAGGCAAGTTTACAGACAAACAAAAATGGAGAGAGTATGTTACCAAGAGACCAAATCTACAAGAGATATTAAAGGGTGTGTTATATCCTGATAGGAAAAGAAAAAGGACAGAGCCCTGGAGAAGAGTATAAAAATGAAGAACATAAGTAAGAGAAATTGAAAGAATTAAAAGACAGACAAGGGATTAAAATAGACTAAGTAATGCCTTTAAAGTAGTAACACTGAATGTTTATGGATTGAACCTCCCAATTAAAAGATAGAGACTGATAAAATGGATTTAAAAATATGAGCCATCTATTTTTTGTCTACAAGAGACTCACTTTACTTGCAAGGACACAAATAGGCTGAAAGTGAAAGGTTGGAAAAATATATTCCACGTAAATAGTAATCAAAAAAGAGCAGGAGTAGCTACACTAATATTGGTAAATATAGATTCTTAAATGCAAAATTATTATAAGAGATGAAAAAGGGAATTATATATTAATAAAAGGGGCACTTTACCAAGAAGAAATTACAATAATATTCATGTACTTAACCTGGGTACCCAAGATACATGAGGCAAACACTGGCAAAACTGAAGGGAAAAGAAATAGAGGTCTCTAAAATAACAGTTAGAGGTTTCAATACACCACTGTCGTCATTGGATAGAACATATGGAGAGAGGATCAAGAAGGAAACAGAGAGCTTGAATAATATAATAAATGAACTAGACCTAACAGACATATATAGAATATTGTACCCCCAAATACCAGGATATACATTCTTTTCAAGTGCTCATGGAACTTTCTCCATGATACACCATATGTTGGGTCATAAAAGAGGTCTCAAAATTTTTAAAAGATCGAAATTATAGAAAGCACTTTCTCTGATCATAATGGAATAAAGCTGGAAATCAAAATAGGCAGAAAAGGAGAAAATTCATAAGTATATGGAGATTAAAATATACACACAAAATCAGTGAGTCGAAGAAGAAATTGCAAGAGAAATCAGTAAATATCTCAAGATGAATGAAAATGAGAACACAACATTTCAAAACCTATGTGATGCAGTGAAAGCAGTACTTAGAGGGAAATTTATAGCCTTCAATGCTTACATTAAAAAAAGAAAGAGCTAAAATCAAAGACCTAACTGCATACCTGGAGGAACTAGAAAAGAAAGAGCAAACTAACCCCAAAGCAAGCCGAAGGAAATAAATAACAAAGATTAGAGCAGAAATAAATGAAATTAAGAACAACAACAAACAATAGAGAGAATCAAGAAAACCGAAAGTTGGTTCTTTGAGAAGATCAAAAATTCAACAAACCCTTAGCTATACTGACAAAGAAAATAAGGGAGAAGATGCAAATAAATAAAATCAGAAGTGAGAGGGGAACATTACCACTGACCCGGCAGAAATAAGAAAGTTCAGGATACTATGAACTACTGTATGCACCAAACTAGACAATGTAGATGAAACAGACAAATTTCTAGAAACAAATCAACAACCTACACTGACTCTCAAACAAAGAGAAGACCTAAACAGACCAATCAAAAGTAAAGATATCGAAAACAGTCATCAAAAACCCTTCCATAAATGAAAAGCCCATGAACCAGATAGCTTCACAGGTGAATTCTACCAATCATTCAAAGATGAGCTAATACCAATCTTGCTCAAGCTCTTCCAAGAATTGAACAGGAGGGAAAACTACCAAACTCATTCTATGAAGCCAATATTGCCCTAATACCAAAGCCAGATAAAGATATTATGAAAAAACAAAACTACAGACCCATTTCATCATTCCTTCACTGTTGGTGGGAATGTAGAATGGTGCAGCCTCTGTGGAAGACAGTTTGGTGGTTCCTCAGGAAGCTAAATATAGAACTGCCACATGATCTGGCAATTCCGCTACTTAGGAATATATTCAGAACTGAAAGCAAGGACGCAGATATTTCCACACTGATATTCATAACAGCATTATTACAATTGCTAAAAGGTGGAAACAACCCAAGTGTCCATTAACTGCTGAATGTATAAACAAAATGTGGTATATACATACAATGCGGGGTATAAGGGGGTGTGGGATTTTTCCTTTTGTAGTAATGAAAACATTCTAAAATTGACAGAGGTCATGACAGCACAACTCTATGATGAACTAAGAGCCACTGAGTGTGTACACTCTGGATGGATTTACAAAGCATGGAACGATATAACACAGTGAACAAACCATGGTGGATGATGAACTGTGGTTAACAGGACAATATGAGAACATTTTGTGTTGAACTATAGCAAATGTACAATACTAATACATGGTGTTAATAATAGGGAGGTATGGGAAAATACACCAAATGTAAGCTATGGACTATAGTTAGCAGTAATGTTTTGATGTTCTTTCATGATTTGTAACAAACGTTCCACAACAATGCAAGGTGTTGACGGTGGGGTGATATATGGGAATCCTGTATGGTATGCATAATTGTTTTGTAACTAACAATTTTCTAATAATTAAAAAAGGCAGAGATTATTGGACTCCAAAAAGAACAGGAAACCCTTCCTAAAAGAAACTATATGATTCCTATGAAAAATGTACATGAAATATAGATGCAAATAGGTTAAAAGTAAAAGGCTAGAAAAAGGTATACTATACTAACATTAATCAGAAGAAACCTGGAATAGTGAAACTAATGTCAGAAAAAGTTGAATTCAGAAAAGGAACAATTACTAGGGATAAAGAATACAATTTCATTACAGCAAAGTGGCCAACTAATCAAGAGGACATAATAATCCTAAATATCTATGAACCTAATAAAAAATCTTCAAAATATAAAAAGCAAAAATGGATAGAGGCCAAAGTATATCATTTTGACCATAAAACAAGTTACAATAAATTTTAAAAGGATTCAAGTTGTACGAAGTATGTTCTTTCCTCACAAATGAAATAAATTAGAAAATGTTAACAGAAAGATCAATGGAAAATCCCCAAATATTCAGAAACTAAATAAGAGACTTCTAAATAACCAAAGGGTCAGGGAAGAAATTAAAAGGTGAATTAGAAATTATTTTTAAAATAAATGAAAATGAAAACACACCATTTCAAAAATTGTGGGAACTTTATATACTTAGAGGGAAATTTATAGTACTAAACATCTATTTTAGAAAGGAAAGTCTCCATGGCCTCAGCTTCCCTAACTTACAAAAACATAAAAAGAACAAATTAAACACAAAGTAAACAGAAGAGAGGAATCAAGCATCATAGCAGAAATCACTGGAATACAGAACAGAAAAACAATAGGAAAAAAGCAATGAAACTTAAAGTTCAGTCTTTGAGATAATCAATAAAATGATAAACTTCTAGATAGACTGATCAGAAATAAAAAGAAAAGATATAAATGAGCAATGTTAGAAATCAGGAAAGTGTCATCACTGTAGCATCTACAGAAAATATGGGAATATTACAACTTTATGACAATAAATTTGACAACAAAAGAAATGAGCATTTCTTTGAAAGATACAATTTATCAAAATTCACTCAGGAAAGAAATCAATAACATGAATATAGCAATATGTATTAGAGAAATTGAAATTATACTTTACAATTTTTTCACAAAGAAAACTCCAAACCCAGATGGCTTCACTGGTGAGTTCTACCAAATATTTAAAGAAGTGATACTGTCTCTCCACTTTGCCCAAAAAATTGAAGAGAAGAGAAAACTTTCTAACTTAAACTCTCAGGTCAACATTACTTTGATATGAAAAACAAAGATACTATAAAAAAAGGTAAAGTATAGACCAATATCGCTCATGAATATAAATTCATGAACATAAATGCAAAACTTCTAACAACTTTTAAATCAAACATATCCATAAGGGATAATATGAAATGGCCAATCAAGGCCTTAGGAAGATTTCAAAGATCAGTTTAGGATTCCAAGGCTAGTTTAAATGTAATTCACATGGAACTAAAAAGGAAAACCCTATGATTATCTACATAGGCACCAAAAAAGTAATGGACAAAACCCAACATTCCTTTCTGATAAAAACTCTCAGAAAAGTAGGAGTAAAAGGGAACTTAACCTGACAATGAGGATCTATGAAAAACCTACAGCTAACATCATACTTATTGGTAAAAAACTGAATGCTTTCCCTCTGATCAGGAACAAGACAGGGATGTCCACTCTTCGCTTCTATACAACAGTAAGTAGAAAAATAGAATCTATGAGAGAGCTACAAGAAATAATACGTGAATTTAACAAGGTTTGGGGGAAAAGGTCAATATTCAAAAGTCAATTTTATTAGAAACTAAAAATTGAATTTATAATGAAAAAACAATACATTTACAATAGCATGAACAAATATGAAATACTTAGGGATAAATCTAACAAAAGATGTGTGAAATCTACAAATATTTCTGAGAGAAACTAAAGACCTAATAATTAAATGGAAAGGTTTAATTGTTTATGGGTAGGATGACCCAATATTGTTAAGATGTCAATTCTTTCAAAATTGATCTAAAGATTTGACACAATCCACATCCAAATCCCAATAAGCTTTCTTGTAGAAAATGTAAGGTTGATTCTAAAATTCAGAGGGAAATACAAAAGACCTAGACTAGTCAAAACAACTTTGAAAAAGAAGGAGAAAAGAGGAGGACTAACATTACCTGATTTCCAGAGATAATATAAAGCTGCAATAATCAAGACAGCGTGTAAACTAGGTAAAGACAAACACATCAATGGAATAGAATAAAGTGCTGAATCAGCCCACACATGAAAGAATAAATTATTATCAGCAAAGGTACAGAGGCAATTCAGTGGAAAAAGGATAGCCTTTTCAACAAGTGCTTACGTTTTTTTAAAAATGAACTTTGATCCATACTGTACACCATACACAAAAACTAACTCAAAATGGTTTGTATGACATAGGTTAATTCCAAAACTACTTTATATGTACACAGGTATTGAACAAATAAGTAAATGGATGGTGGACAGTGGGAGCCAGGTTTCTCACTGTTGGAGAGGGAAGTTACAGATAAGCAATGAACCATACTAGAATGAACTATGTGGAACTGGATTAGAATCAGAGACATCAGGATGAATTTAACTTAAACAGATGTAAATGGACAGATATAGAAATAATTATAGACATGATACAATAATGTAATAATTTTGGATAGAGATACATGGATTAGTATACATAAATGTATTTCCTAACTTTTTCTGCTGAAAGGACAGAGATGCACTGATGATGATAGTATATTCACCATCTTGATTGGGGTGATGGTTTCACGCATATATACACATATCAAAATTTATCAAATTGTACATTTTAATATGTTGTTTATTGTATGTCAAATATTTCTAAACAAAGCTGTTTAAAAAAATAAAATGTAAAAACATCCACAATCACAAGAACTAGAAAATCTGGGACGCACTAGGCTTGGATATGAATAGACTCAAAAGAGGAATGCTGGATTCTGGCTAACAGCTGACAGCATAGCAAGTAAAAAGACCAATTAGATTTAATCTATATGGTTTCAGGAGAGAACTAGCACCACGGAGTATAAATTAAAAACAAGCTGCATTAGCTACACAGATAGAAGTTTCTGACAATCAGAACTGTCCAAACATGGACTGGAACTACTTTTTATGGTAAAGTTCTCTCCCTAGTCATATAAAGAATTTTTAAGCAGACTTAGCACCAGTAAGCAAGATAAGAAGAGAAATTCTCATTTGTGATAGGAGACAGGATTTCTTGATCTCTAACTGCAGTAGTTAGAGAAATAGAACAAATAGTTTCCACTTGGGGAGAAACTTACTTAATCATATTTATCAGACTTTAAAGCCAATAAAGCTAAACACTTTGAATGGTTTAAATATTTGAAACCATATGAACAAGGCCAATGAGTGATTTGCCTTTCTTCAACTGGGTTATCTTTCACCTAGGGAAAGCAATAAAGAAATTTTCAAAGATAATTTGTATAATGTGTGTTTTTCTTTTTTTTGTTTTTCAGATAGTAAATTATTAAATTATTATAAATTTCTTGAGGGCAGGAAACATAACTTTTACTATGCAATTCTAAGTTAAGCCCTTAGAGTTCAATAGCTCATAACAATAGCCACTATTAATTGACTATTTCAAGCCTACAAATTTTGAACACAGGAACTTTACAATACTGCAAAATAGCTATTGCCCCTATTTTACATATGAAAATCTTAAGCTGACAGAAGTTAAGGAGATCTTTATTGAGAATCTGAAGTCAAGTCTGTCTGGCTCCAATATCCAAATGATATATGATTTTTGGGTCACTGAAGAAATGGTGGTGGTGGCGGGGGGTGGGGGTGGGGGTCCTGATATCTGATGACCATTGCATGTAGTCTCTTTCTGCCATCTCCAAACAATTTCCTATAATCCTGCCCAGTTTATTTTTCCAAAATAGAAATTTCTCATGCTACTCATCCAACTTCAATTCCTTCAATGCCTTTTAACTTATTACAGGCCAAGTCTAAACTTTTCAACATGGTAGACAGAAGACCTTTCCAGCCTATTTTTCCAGCATCATTTCCAGTTACTTCTCCCATATATTCCAGATATACAAAAACATTTGCAAGTGCTTAAAAAAATACAATTCATTTGAATTTGCTGTTTCCACTTTCCTGCATGCACTTCCCCTTATTTTTGGTCAGGTGAATGAACTTTCATCATTCCAGACTCAGTTTAAATATCACCTCCGTGGTCTTCTCTGATCCTACATTCCAGCCACAATTAGAAGTACTCATCTTTTTAATATCCTCCACTCTATTCATCCTAATAATTATTTATTTCCTGGGGGAAAAAAAAAAAAACATTTTCTTAAAGACAGTTATCCATTCCAAGCCCAGCATCTGATAAATGGGAAAGGTTCAATAAATGTTTATTAAATAAACAAATATATTAATCAGTATCAGAAATTAAACAAGAGTAAGGAAAATTTAAGGGATTTTAGGAGGATTTTATAAAATAAATAGCATTGTGTATGACAGATACATGCTGGTTGCCACAATGACAACATATATCAAACCTTGTTAATTCTCTAAGATTTAATTCTAAATTATGTCATAGTTGAAGAAACTATTATCCAGCCTGTTTGATTGTGCAGGCATATTAAAAGTTTACTCAGATTTAAGAATAATATATAATTTGATGCAAAAATTAATTCTCAAGACAAAAAAATGGTTGAAAACCAGGAAATCTGTGATCTACTCTGACTATTTGTCAAGAAAAATGCCAGAAGAATAACCTTTTTGTGACCTCCTCCCACAAACAAAACTATTCACAGATTTTATTGCTTCAACACATAACCTTGTTCAGTGGATTCCTCCTGTAGATAATGAGACATTAAAAAAAAACTCCCACTATTTAAAATTCCAGGCTCCTTTCCTCTTCAATTCTTTGTGATTTTAAATTGAAATATTTTTATACCTGGCAAATGTATGTTTGAATTAGGTTCCTAAAATCAATCATTATATAATTGGAGTAATTTATGATACAGTTTGGTTTGGGGTCTTATCTTCTTATTCCCTTGCCCAGAACTGACATGGAAATAAATTGGGTTTCTGTTGAACACTGCTGTTTTATGTTAAAATCAGGCAAGAACTTATTCTTTTTTTAAAAATGCAAAATAAGATTGATTTTTTTCAAAAAGTAAAGGAGCTTTGAGAACGACTCTCAGCTCATGGAAAAATTATTTTAATTACATGAAAAATGTTCTAAAGCAATCCACTGGGGAAAACAAAGCATTATTTATTTGTCGAGGAGAATGCCTTCCCTAAAGAAGTGTTCACATGGTTCAGAAGTCCTTAGTTTACGAAATTAATGCCTTACACATCAAGTTTTTTAAAAAGTTCACTCTTTGGCAATTCTATTCTAAAATACTGCCTCATTACAGCAATAACATTTTGATATACATTAGAAAGGATTCCTTTCTGGAGCACTAAAACGTATTTCTAAAATACACACATAGGTTAAAAAAAAAAACCACACTCAAGTGCTCCATAGAATAAAGTACTCAAATAGTCTATAACATTGGACTCTGCTTTAAAAGGACTAAAGAACAAGCAATTTTAAACCATAATTAGTGTAATCTTTTTTTTTTTTTTTCTCTCAAACATGATAGTGAAATGGGGATAATAACAATGATTTCAGGGCACAGCAATGTAAAGTTTGGGGCTACAAAATGAGAAGACAAAAAAATAAAAACTTTGGGCTAAGAAGTCCATTAAACAAAGGGAGACTATTTCCCAAAAGCTGGCATAATTTTTCACAGATTAGCCTGAGAACACAGGATATGCAATTTATTTTGATTTTTCCATTTACCACTTTCAACTTTGCTCCTGCATTTCATTTTACAAATATACAGGTTAACATATGTAGTAAGTGGTTGTTTTACTTATCATATTGTGGTCTTTCAAGGCAAACCTTTCATTTCATTTAAGTTCTGGCTCCTCTCAACATTTCTTGTGTCTCCTGCATAATAAGATAATATTCCATAAAAGGAAAGGACCAGAATCTAATTACATAAACACACTACTTTCCTACAGGTGGATATAAATTCAAAAATCTCTGAAATCTCATTTTTAAAAACTAGCAATGCTTTTTTAATTATGCTAAAAGTCTCTTGTCTGCTTAATCTCTCATGGACAATTTTAATCAGGCAAGCCTAATACATTCCGTTTCACAGACAACTTAACAGAGCTTTCAACAAGGATCTAATGGGAAGACAAGGAACCACAAGCATTTTTATTAAAAGGAAAAAATGACCAGCCTAGAGATTTGGCCAGCAATACGGCATGATTAAATCATGCATTTCCCCACTTAGCCTACTTAACTTCAAGAATTACAGACATATAGTTAATTTGCTCTTGAGATTCACTCTGTAAACATATCACTTTAAAAAATATTACATCCTTACAATTCACATATGGACTAACACTAACAAACATACAGCAACCAGAATCTAAAATTAACTCCTAAAAATTATCCTCCCCAAAAAGGGAGCGTCAAAATCACTCTTCAGAATGTAGGGATTTTGATAGCTCAATATGAATGTGAAATGCAAATTAAAAGAATCAAATAACCTCATCTTCACCTTTTGCAGCCAGTTCCTAAGCCTATTTGGTACATCAGAATAATTAGCTATGGGCCCTCTCAAGATACAGCAGCCTATCAAAACCTGTATTTTTCACCTGCTCCACCTAAACCTAACTGCCACCATTTTAAACTCCTTTCTTTTAACCATTTCAACCCAGAAACAGCTGTAAGAGTTTGCATCTATGCTACACTTGGTATGTATATCTGTTTTGGTTCCTAAACTGCTTTGAAATTAAAAATGATGCCCTGGTTTGAGTTTACCTCCAATTAGTCGCTGTGTAGTTTACAGCATGTTCTCAAACCCCTCTGTGCCTCATTTCCTTCATCTGTAAAACTGTAGCTAACAACACACTCCTTCAAAGACTTGATGCAAGAATTAAATTAAATAATACATGGAGAGCAGCCCCTAGCGCACTGTGAACACAATAAATTTAAGTTTCTTCCCCTTGTAGTATCCAAGATCAAAGTATTTACAGGCTCTTCAAGTATGGGCTTCAACACCTCCACTGAACCCTGAATAAGATGCTCACTTTCTCACATTCTCCCTGTCAGCTTTTGCCAGCCACAGGACTCACCAGCAATTCTTACTCTGAACCTTTCTTTTATTATTTCCCTATATCTCCATCCCCTCTTGCGGTTTTCTAGCTATTTTCATTCTAGGGCTCCCTGAGCATTTCTGCCTCACTCAGTTTTCTATGCAGAGTCACATTTTCTTATTCTTTAGGGATCACTTCATTTACCTTGGCTTCAGTTTTTACCTGTCTGGTTCTTTTACTCATTAGAGCTGTGCTTCTTACTAATTGGAATCACAGACATTAGTTTAATTCCACACTTTTCTATTTACACTTATTTTAAAAAGTATTCTTTACAGTTAAACTAAGAGACAAAAAATTAAAATATATAGACTAGGAAAATAAATCATGAATATGAGCCAAGAAAAACATTTGGCTAATTCTTAGAAAATGATTTTTATTTTTACAATCAATATATATTTTATGCACTTCACCTATCAGACCTTGTGATTCTACTGAACTGATTACTTTATAAACTGCAAATATTCAACTTGCTGACTGAAATTGTCGATGCAAGAGAGTAAAAGGGAATGCTTGTTTCACAAGGCAGGACAAAAAAGTAAATTAAAAAATAAGCTTTCAAGAAATGTTCATCCAGTACAACTAAGATTGCAAATACACACAAACAAATCCCTTTAAAATTCTTTAAAAACCAGCTTTTTGATCTATCTACAAGGGTCCCAGATTAATAAAAATCTCAATTCTGGAGTTAGAACAGTCAAATCTTTTATAGGTAAATTCCTCTGGCACAACATATATCAGAACCACAATACCAATTTTTTAACATTGCCAATGGTCTTTTTTACTTTTTTTCTTTCCCTTTCCTTAAGAAATGAAAATATTCTCCCCCAATCCTCTCTTCAATTACAAATTTAAAATGCTTAATGGTGCAAAAAAAAAAAAAAGATATTGTTCTTCACATAAATATGAAATCGCATGTCTTCATAGACTCCATGCTTCTTAATTTTCTTAATGGGATGTAAGATTGTTCAAATATCTCAGGGTTAATCTCAACCTGGATCAAATTACCGTATTTTTGAAGTTTTCCCATGTGGCAAAGGACACCAAAGAAACATCAAATAAAGTGATATCAAAGACAGGAGCTTTTTAAAAAGAACAGAAAATGGTTAAAAAATATACTACTTAGAATGTTCCCTTAAAGATTTTTGGGATCATTCCACTAAGGCATACATCCCAATATTAATAAATAAAGTACTGAGATGACCTGATTCACAACATTAGCTTAAACTTTCCTTTCTGCTCAAGATTTGGTTTTAGAAGAGCTGCTATTACACTTGGTATCCAGATCTTGATTCCTATTACCATTCTCCAATAAAAGGAACCAAAGTCCCTTGGATAAATGGCTGATTCTAAGACTGGAACAAGAAATATAAAAGGTGAGGCTGGAGCATCTTATAGCGCCAAAAAGGAAGAACTCAAAAAGAAAACACACACAGATAATGATGGGGGTACGTAAAAGAGACACAGGAACCAACTGAAAGAAATTGCCAATAAATAACGTAGTACTTGATCATAATTCAAAGTCTAAGATAAATATTTATGAATCCACACTGATATAATAAATGATGGAAGAAATAAATAAATAGAAGAGACAAATCTCTCATGAAGATAATTCTAAATAATTTGTGTAGATACTCCACTCTCAAGGAGGTGGAACATAACTCCTCCCTCACTCCTTAACTGTAAGCTGCACATGGTGATTTGCTTCCAAAGAGTACAGTATGGAAAGGGAGGAAGAAGAACAACTTTACAGCAGAGAAGCCTATTAATAATAGTGGAAACAGGGTACAAAGCATGTGGAAACTTTTGGTACTATCTCCAGAAGTTTTCTGTAAAGCTAAATCTATTTTAAGGTGACATTTATTTAAAAGGTTACAGAGAGTGAAAGAGAGAGAGAAGAGAGTTGCTATATTGCCTTTGGCATTCTGAAGATTGCAACCTAGCTTACCTGTAGAAACTCTAGTCATTTTATATTACTTCCATTGTACACTTATTTCTTCACCACACTCTCAAATCCAGAGGTCACTTACACTGCAGTGACCTAAATAACCAATTTCCTCATTTATAAAACTGGGGGGTGGAGGTGGAGGCAAGTGCAAATTTGATCCTACATTCTCTTCCAGCTTTAACACTATGATTCTGCTTTTCTAGAACTTTTCAATGTCTGGCTCTTCTGCTGACTCTTCTGTTTGATAATCAAAGTTAAAGTTAACTTCACTTAATCTGCCAGTTTAGCTGACAGATTCTGGAGACATTCCTATCCCAGAGAGTAAAGAATTTAGTTCTCGTCTACTGGTTTAGTGGAATAAAAGCACGTTAAGCTAGCTATGGGCTCCTCTCTGATCTGGTGTACTGGTTTAAGTAAGGGGCTCTTGTATGACCTTTGGCAACCAAATCCCTTCATGCTCATAAGAGTTTCTTTCCAGGCTGAAGTCCCTTGCATAGCATCCTGCTTGTTGTCCAGCTCCACTGAGACCAGAATTTAGACTGGTTCTCCCTGGCCCTCTCCTAGAACTCCCATTCTAAAGGCTTATGCATGCTGCCTGCTCATACATGTCTGCCTCTATCCCCACATGTGGCTAATCACAAGAAGCTTTGTTTGCTGAGCTTCCAACCTGCTTTGAGGACTTCCTATTACCTATATGGGGAAGGAGACTAGTGATGACCTCTCTACATTCTCATCACTGAGAGTCTCACTTGTAACCAGCTCCAGTCTTCCCAGGCTTGGCCCACTCAGATGTCAACCTGGTGCCAGATCTGGCTGTTTCCAGTTTGTTCTGTTAGAATTGACACTCAAATGCCATTAAAAGAAATCAATTCATGTTAACTATGTCTCTGGAAGAATAACCAGAAATTGGCTACAGTGATTGCTCTGTGGAGAGAAATAGAAGGCTAGAGTAGGCGATATGCTTCTCTCTGTATGCGCTCCTGGGCTATTTGAATTAATTTTTACTATGTGTATGCATTAGCCATTTAAAAACTTATTTAAAACAAGGAAGCCTTTACCTCTCAAGGATTACTAAAGGGTTCTGATTTATACCTTTATATTGGCTATACTGTTGGGTTATTTATCTCCTTTTAATATAGTAGGATAGCAAGAAGCAAGAACCATGGTTCCAGGAGACTGGTCTACAATGATTTGAATCAAATTCTTTTGAAATTCTTATGAAATCACCTGTTTCATAATAATATAGCAGTCTTGGAATCTAAGAGACTTAGGATAGAATGTAAGCCTCTCTATCTACTAGGTATTTACCCTCTCTAAACCCAGCTTCCTCATCTTATGTAAAGCTGGAATAACAATACCCACACCTCACAGGGCTGTTAGAAAAAATTATTTAAAAGTACATGTAAAGTTCCTTTTTACATATACATAGTTCCTGACCTAACTACTACTGTCATAAATTTTGATAATGAATAAACTTACTATGGCCTTCACAGACTGAGGGGCCTCTTCAGATTTGAAGCACACTCTCTGTGCATCAATCAGCCTGACTTTCTATTCCTTCTAAGTATCGTGCTCCCTCATCCTGGAGTCCTCCCTTCTCTCCTCTGCACCTAGTGAATGCCTACTCAGGCTCACCTCAGGTAAGTCTTCCCTGATCTCACTAAGTCACAAGTCCCTACTTTATGCTTTCACGGTGTCATATATCTCTATTTCCTTGCAGTTATCATAGTTGCCATTGTTATATATTACTCATGTGATCATTTGGTTAATGTCTTCCTTTCCAACCAGACTATCAGTGCCATGAAAGATAAGGATAAGGTCAGTTTTTCTGTTTTTAATCACTATCATATTCCCAGTGTCTGGCACAATTTTCAGCCCCATGGTAGGTACTAAATTATTTTAAAAGACTGAATAAATACAAAACTAGACTAATTGCTCTTTCAGACTTTAAATACTTGAGAAAATAGCTATTTATTCTGATAATTCTCTCACGCAACACAAATATACAAAAAGTTATGTTTAATAAAGTAACCACTCTGATTCTTTGAACAATTCCTTTTATGACAAAGTTCCCAGACTCATCTTAAAACCTGGGAGCCATAAATAAATACAATGGCATTTTCTGACAAGTGCTCAAAAATTGAATTTTCTCAGTCCCAAACACTGCATCTCTATCAAACAATCTGTGACCAGGGCATGGCAGGGACAGTTAAATCACAAATTCCTAGTTCTTCATATAAACTGATCTAAAAACATGTCTCCTTGATTCCTGACTAGTGTGATAATTTTACAAACCTATATGCAGAATTTTACATTAATCACTATTAAAAGACCATTTTAGTTTCATCCAATCATTTCAGATGGTTAAGCTTGTTTCCATCCTGATTCCCGCATCCTAACTATTAGCTTTCTCTCCCAGCTTTATGTGATATGCAAATGTGATGGGCCTGTTTCATCCAAGTTAGTGATAAAAATGATTAATAGGATAGTGTCAAAGAGAATTATCTCATGTCACTAGAAATACCTCTCCAAGCTGACATCAATCCATTCATAAAACTCTTTGAATCATCTACAAATCTACCTGTCCTCATAATCCAGTCCTCAAGTGATCATCTATTTCATAAACATATCATGAGCCACTTTTCCAAAGCCTTGTTAAAATCAACTTACTCCACCTCCATGGGAAAAAAAATTACACAAGTTTAACATGACACATTCCTAATGAGTTTACCTGGTCCCTGGAGGATTATTAACTTCTTTTTCTAGGTAAGTTATCACAAACCATCTGTTTAATCAGTTAAAGAATTGTACCAAGGATAGACATGATACCCACTAATCTTATAATTGCAGAATTCCACTTTTTCCCTTATTTTTGAAAGTAAAAACCGTACCTACATGATCTTTACTCTTTCAGCACCTTTGGTACTGACCACAATTTCTCAAAGATCACAAGTGCATTCCTATTTCCAAGTCATCTAATTCTAGGGCATTAGCTAGTTGAGAGCATCAATGCTTTCTCATCATTGCCCCACCGTCCTTGGACTTCGATTCTTTGGTTACCATTATTAGTTTTCCTTTCTGAATCAGAATATGATTTTCTTTTGAGAGAGAACTGAAATCAACCCAGGTGTTTCAGAGCTCTTTCTTCACTCCAATATCTAGTATTATACCATCTGCCCCAAGCAGTGGTTTATTCTACACCCCCACCCCCCTTCATGATTTGAACATAAATGTGTTGTGGTCCTAGTCATCTTTACAAGCCTCAATTCATTTTAAGATTCAGCCTTCTATATGATATTCTCCCAGTTTTATACTACTCTTGTATTTGTATTCCAACCTTTTCTTACTATGAGAATTATTTTATATTGTCAGCATTTCACTTCAAAGAACCTCCACACACTTCATTCATTGAACAAATGTTTTATTGCTTGCCAAATATATGCAATTCACCAAAATACAGCAAAGGATACAAAAATGCCTAAGATCTTGTCCCTGTCCTCAAGGAATCCAGAGGGAAATATAGACATCTCAGTAGAAATATAGTTTTCTATATTATCAAGCAAAATAAGTACTGTGTGAGGATAGACAGAGCAACCAGTTCAGCATGAATTATGTCTTGAAGTCTTCGTGAAAAAAATGGCATCTAAGGACAGTCTTGCAGAGTGAGGAAGCAGTCATTAGAAAGCTGGGATCATTCTAGGGCACAGCATGTGCAAAGGCATGGCAATATGAAAAAGTATATTATTTTTACACAAGAGTGATGAGTTTCATGTGGCTGGTATTTAGGTTAAGTGGAGTGTAGTTGCAAGAGATAGTCTGAAAATGTGGGATTAATTATAAAAGAGCCTTGTAATCTAAATGCCCAATACCTAGGAAAATAAAACAAATGTTCTCTACAGATTACTATGCAGTACACACACACACACACACACGCAATAAGCTAAGAGGGATCTTTAAAATAGTACTGCAAATTTAAAATATGTACATACTCAGTATTTGTGCACACACATAATAACTCTACATGTTTTATAGGACACTTATAAATATTCAGATAAAAAAGAGAATAGTTACCTATGGAGTGGGAAGTAATAGAGATGGGAAATGGGAATAAATAGATTTTTCTGAATGCGTTGTGCACTTGTTTGGCATCCAAAGAAGTCTGCATGTTTTTCTATAGGTGAGAGAGGTTTTAAAGTCTGGGAATGGTAAAATACAGTGTGGTTTTCAGGAAGAAATTTTGGCCCAGTGTGAAGGATACTGCCCTATAGCTATAGTCCCTTTTGGAATCTAAGAGCATGGGTTCATTACCCTCTTTCTGCACATGCTGAGTAGGTCTTTATTATGGTGTAAGAAAAGGCTAGTATATTAGACTAAACTGCCAATAAGAAAAGATAGATGCAGAATTTTTGGTAATAGATGAACGTGAAGACAAGGTCTAACAGGGAGTAAAGTGTTGCGAAAAAATAATAATAATAAAGCATCTTAAAAGCCAGATTTGACTGTCAGGAATATGATTAAAAACATCCCTGTGCTGGGATAGACACTGGTCTACATAAATACTAAGGGTTCCACTAAGCTGAGGGTCTGTTCCATCTTCTTTTAAGTATTCCAAAGGAAGAACAGTAAGAAATTAAAACTGGGTATGTCCCAGGACTTCAGACTAGAGGTCTCTGGAATAAACTTATGCAAGCTCTAGTGCATGAGAAATGAATCTTGCATTACCAAGAACTGCTTCATCTGTACAAGCAGACTTTCTATAGAACTGCAACTGAACATTACAGGCAATGAGCCAATATTTTTAAATTTCATCAAGCTCTAGTGCCAGGTGACAACTGTTTTCTGTGACATGATTTATGCAACACATTTCATCTAGTTATCTCAGAATCAAAGGAATTTAACCAAAGGGTTCTCATTCAGATAAACAGGAATGAATTTTACCCCAATCGCATCTGTGAAAAGTGGAAGAAACACCTGGGAAGTTCCAGAACAAAATGATACTGATTAAATTTTGAGAATAAAGGACTGAAAAACATAAAATTGGCACATTTACTGGGTACTTCTCTATCGTAAAGACACTGTTATTTAGATGCAGACAGCTAACTGAAAAGCAACCAAAATCAAAATAAATTTTAAGAATTTTAAGTGCTTTATTGTACTACGAAAATGATATATAAAATGTTTAACAGTAATCTAGATTTATATAATTTTACATGTCCATAGGTAAGCACACTCCTGAGGTTGAGAATGATTTTCTTTTGTTTTGTTTTTCTCCTTTGGGTCTTTGTTTCAGTAATTAGACAGGGATTCTTTCCCCTCTCAATCTTCTCATGAAATATCACATCAGCCCCTATTTATCCATCATCTCATCCTACCATCTTTTTACCCATTCCACTTGAATAAGTTATAAAAAGAAGAAATTAAAGGAGGGCATCTCCCAATAATGAGTGTAATACAATTTCAATATTAAATATTAATATAAATTAAAAGGAAATTTTACCTTAGTTTATAACACTATGTTATTAAATATTATGTTATAAAATTTATTCTAATAAAAATTTCAGTGATTATCAACTCTTCAGATTCACACACTCTTTTCATCATAACATAAATACTAAATATTACTATCTACTCTTCAAAAGACTTTGTCAAAAAGCAAAAGGCAACCTACTCAAGGGGAGAAAATATTTGGAAACCTCATATGTTATATAAAGAGATCAAACAACTCAATGATAAAAAGACAAGCAACCCAATTGAAAAATGGGCAGGAAAGCAGATGTAGCTCAAGCAGTTGAGCTCCCGCCTACCACATGGGAGTTCCCTGGTTTGGCTCCCAGTGACTCCTAAAGAAGAGAGCAAGCTGGAGCAACAGACATGTGCAGCAAGCTGATGCAACAAGAGACACAAGAAGGAAAACATAGACACAACAAAGCAGGGAGTAGAGGTTCCCAGTGCCTCCTAAAGAAAACAAGCAAGACAGCAAGCTGGCATGATGGGCAGGCATGGTAAGCTGATGCACCAAGAGACACAAGAAGAAAAACATAATGAGAGGCACAACAAAAGCAGGGAACAGAAGTGGCTCAAGCAATAAGGCACCTCCCTCCCACAGTGGAGGTCCCAGGTTCGGTTCCCAGTGCTTCCTAAAGAAACAAAGAAGACCAACAGACACAGCAAATGCAAACAATGAGAGGGTGAGGAAAAATAAATAAAATAAAAATAAATCTTTAAAATAAATAGGCAAAAGACTTGAATAGACATTTTCCAAAGAGGAAATAAAAATGGTCAAAAAGCACATGAAAAAATCTTCAACATCACTAGCTATTAGGGAAATGCAGATCAAAACTACAATGAGTTACCATTTCACACCTTATAGAATGATTATTAAACGAAAAAACACAGAAAACTTCAAGTGCTGGAGAGGATGTGGAGAAATAGGAACACTCCTTTACTGTTGGTGGGAATGGAGAATGGTGCAGCTTCTGTGGAAGACAGTTTGGCAGTACCTTAAGAAGCTGAATATAGAACTGCCGTATGATCCAGCAATCCCATTACTAAGAATATACTGAGAAGAACTGAAAGCAAAGACATGAACTAACATTTGCACATAGATGTTCATAGCAGCATTATTCACAACTGCTAAAACTTGGAAACAGCCCAAGTGTCCATCAAAAGACGAATAAACAAAATGTGGTATATACATACAATGGAATACTATACAGCTGAAAAAGAAATGAAATTGGGATGCATATGACAACATGGATGAACCTTGAGGACATGGACTGAAATGAGCCAGATACAAAAGGTTAAATATTGTATGGTCTCACTAATATGAACTAAATACGATAAGTAAACTCATAGAGGTAAACTCTGTAGAGTATATGTTACTAGGAAATACAATGTGGGTTGCGAACGGGAGCCGATGCTCAATGTATGTAGAATTTTTAATAAGGTTTATCGTAAGTGTGTGGAAACAAATAGAGTTGATGATAGCACATTACAGTGAGTATAACTAACACTGCTTGATTTATAAATGTGATTGTAGCTGAAAGGGATAGGCTGCAGATGGAAATGTCAATTGCAATGAAGGTAGAGAATAATCTATGGGAAGCGGCTGTGGCTCAATCAGTAGGGCTCCCATTTACCATATGGGAGGCCCCGGGTTCGGTTCCCGGGGCCTCCTGGTGAAGGCAAGCCCGCCCGCACGGCGTGGTTAGCTGACCCAGCGAGCACAAGCAGCAAGGGGGAGATAAATGAATAAATAAATAAAATCTTAAAAAAAAAAAATAAACTTATTAAAAAAAAAAAAAAAAAAAAAGAGAATAATCTAGGGATCTAGGGACCGTATATATAACATAGTGATTTCGGTAGTAGATAGAGATTGTGGTTAATAGTACCAACATAAGAATGTCTCCTTTTACAAAGTGTTAGGAATATGGTGATACAGGGGGAAACTACAACTAATGTAACTTATGGATGATAGTTAACAGTAATATTGTAATTTTTTGCATCAGTGGCAAATAATATATATCAATTCTAAGGGACAATAAAAGGAGGGTATAAGGGGTATGGGATTTTTCCTTTTGTAGTAATGAAAATGTTCTAAAATTGACTGAGATGATGACAGCACAACTCTGATGAAAATGAGAGCCACTTAGTGTACTTTGAATGGGTTGTACTAGATTGGTGCAAAAGTAATTGTGGTTTTGCATTGTTGAAATTTACCATTTGATATTGGAATACATTCTTATATAAATGTGGTTATGTTATACATCATTTTAATGTGCATTTCTCGCTTTATATTTTTTTGCTAATGACTAACTACTTGCTGTTTATTTTATATTATTTTGGACTGTGGAAATGATGTTAGACAAAAAGCAAATTCGAGTGATTTTCTTATTTGAGTTCAAAATGGGTCGTAAAGCAGCAGAGAGAACTGCAACATGAACAACACATTTGGCCAGGAACTGCTAACAAACATACAATGCAGTGGTGGTTCAAGAAGTTATGCAAAGGAGATAAGAGCCTTGAAGATAAGGAATGTAGTGACCAACTGAGAGCAATCATCGAAGCTGATCCTCTTACAACTACATGAGAAGACCTCAACATCAACCATTCTATAGTCATTCAGCATTTGAAGCAAATTGGAAAGGTGAAAATGCTCAGTAAGTGGGTACCTCATGAGTTGACTGAAAATCAAAATAATCGTTGTTTTGAAGTGTCGTCTTCTCTTATTCTATGCAACAACAACGGACCATTTCTCAATCGGATTGTGATATGTGACTAAAAGTGGATTTTATACAACAACCGGTGAAAACTAGCTCAGCGGTTGGATCGAGATGAAGCCAAAGCACTTCCCAAAGCCAAACTTGCACCAAAAAAAGGTCATGGTCACTGTTTGGTGGTCTGCTGCCAGTCTGATCCACTACAGCTTTCTGAATCCTGATGAAACCATTACATCTGAGAAATATGCTCAGCAAATCGATCAAATGCACCGAAAACTGCAATGCCTGCAGCCGGCATTGGTCAACAGAAAGGGCTCAATTCTTCTCCACAACAATGCCTGATCACACGTCACACAACCAACGCTTCAAAAGCTGAAAAAATTGGGCGATGAGGTTTTGCCTCATCCGCCATATTCAGCTGACCTCTCGCCAACTGACTACCACTTCTTCAAGCATCTCGACAACTTCTTGCAGGAAAAACACTTCCACAACCAGCAGGATGCAGAAAATGCTTTCCAAGACTTCGTCGAATCCCGAAGCACAGATTTTTACACTACAGGAATAAACAAACTTATTTATCGTTGGGAAAAATGTGTTGATTGTAATGGTTCCTATTTTGATTAAGAAAGGGGTGTTTGAGGCTAGTTATAATGATTTAAAATTCACAGCCTGAAACCACAATTACTTTTGCACCAACCTAAAACAAAGCATGGGACTGTATAACACAGTAAATCCTGTGGCGGAAGATGGACTGTGATTAACAGAACAAATAAGAGACCATTCTCTCAGGAACAATAACAAATATATAATACTAATACAGGGTATTAATAATTGGGTGGGTTGGGGAAAAAATACACCAAATAGTAGTAATTTTTATGATACTCTTTCATAGTTTGTAATAAATGTTTCACGACAATGCAAGGTGTTGTGGTAGGATGATTTATGGGAGCCCTGTATGATGACAGGCATGTTTTGTAAGTTCATTTTTACTAAACACATATTGTTTATATATAGTCATGCATGAATGATATATCTCAATAAAAATTCTTTAAATGAAAGAAATATTACTACTTAACGAAGGAAATCTGGTGAGATTATGGGTAATAGTTCCCTTCCTCTTTACAATATATGTGTTGCTTTTAGAGTCAGGAAAAAAGGTTTTTAAATAGATAGTGATATTACAGAGAAAAAAAAACTTTATTATAACAAGTTCTCAATTTCAGAAGATGCTTATTTATCACAGGACTCTGGTCTGGGATCTTCCTCTTGCCTTCTGCTACTTGTCTGTGACAAGTTGGAAAGGAAAGGCAAGGGCTGAGGGAACCTAAAACATACATATCAGGTACTTAGAAAGAACATTAAATCTGTGAATATTTTCACTGTCCTGATTTTGTGATAATCAGGGTAGGCTAAACATTCGCTATATTAGAAACCATGCATGTGTCCCCAGATCTAATTTTAATTCCTAGATCTGATTTTTAGAATGCTGGTGATAAACCAAGACTGATTTATTATATGACCATCCTGTAAGGGAAATGACTGTAACTCTAGGTATCTTTGGTCAACCTTGAGAGATATAGCAGGGGGATGGATGTGGCTCAAGTGGCTGGGCGCCCGTCTCCCATGTGGAGGGACCTGGGTTCAATTCCCGGGACCTCCTGGTAAAAAAATTTTTTTAAAAAAAAGAAAAATATAGAAGGCACGTGGGCTGCCAAGCTC
Organism: Tolypeutes matacus; assembly: GCA_026826555.1. NCBI lineage: Eukaryota > Metazoa > Chordata > Mammalia > Cingulata > Chlamyphoridae > Tolypeutes > Tolypeutes matacus. The sequence goes on along the minus strand of JAKSZT010053764.1, from coordinate 18,611,882 downwards.
CATGCACAAGTGCGCCAGTAGGCCCTGCGCAGGTAAGCCCTCCAAGCCCTGCGCATGGGTGTGCCGTCAGGCCCCGCCAAGCCATGCAGCAAGATGATGACGTAACGGAGAGTGACACAAGGGAGAGCCAAGACGAGACGCGCCGAAAAACCAGGAACTGAGTTGGCGCGGGTGGTGGGGGATCCCTCTCTCCCACATCGGAGGTTCCAAGGATCGAATCCCAGTGAAGACAGGAGGAGAAGGATGAGAAGAGAGAGCAGGAAACAGACACGGAGAATTGCCCAGCGAATGGACGTAGAAACGAGGGGGGAGGGGGGAATGGATAAAAGTTAATTAATTAATTAATTTTGAAAGAAAAAAGAAAGGACATTAAATCTCTGGGTTCTATAAGTTAAATTTTATTATACTAAATGCAAAATTTTTTATGAGACAAAACAGCACAAATTTATACTAGAGATAAATGGGTACAAATAAAACATAAATACTCTTGCACCTCATATACACATGCATAAAATTAAATCTAATATTGACAATGTCTTACTTATTTAGTAAGAGACTTACTTACTAAATCTCTTATTATTGTTAGAAAAAAAGGTCCTTTAAAAAAACAATTATCAGCCTGATATCTGCCCACTTCTTTCTCTATCAATGTGCACTCATCATATAAATAAGATAAACATTTTTGAAAAGTAGAAACGTAATTTTCAGTATTCAGTTTTACTTTTCTCAGCATTAAACTTGAAACTAATAAATAAAAGTCACTGTAAAATCTTATTCATATCAGTTATTTCATTCCTTGTATATCTTAACTGAAGTATACAAGGTTTCAAGGATCTCAAAGTTGGTTCTTTACCTCTATTCCCCCAAGGCTTAGTAGGAAGATTAGAGGTTTAAAAAAAAAAGACTCAAACAATATGTTACATCACTAATACATCAAGTCATGACAGTTATAAGCTATACGTGTCCACTATAAAGAAAAACACTGCTCCTAAATTTCTTTCAAATACTGCTCAGTATTTTTTTTTTTTTTTTGCCATTTTCGGGTATACAGACTACTGTTTCTACAGTGAGAAAAGATGAAGCTTTAGATGATGACTTAACCACGCAATTTCCTAACAAACAACATATTTTTACTATATGTACAACAGAAAATTAAAAATACCTCTCAGTGCTTCTATTGTATTTTGTATCTATTAGATATATGTATATTTTGTATTTCCCTTTGATATATTTAATATTCCCATAGAACATTTTTTCTTGGAAGATGACAGGTTATCATAATCTATAAAATCAGACATTTCTTAGTGAGTTATAACATCACTGAGATTTACAATTTCTTTCTTATTCTTTCTCTTCATTAAATTTGTTTAAAACATACGTTACAGTAGTAGTCCCACTGCTGCTTAACAGAGTAAGTCATAATTTGGGTTTTATGCCATTCCATACAGTAAATAAATGTAAATGCAACTCATGGGAGGAGATACGTCATAAATATAATACTGCAAAGTATCAACAATATGTTTGAATGATTTAATTATAGCTATTGATTATTATATCTTGTGTCATTCTGTAAGCGGTATTAAGCATTTGGCAAATTTACACAGGAGAGAAATTTCAAGTTCATAACTATAATAAAAGGAAAAATGAAAAAGGATTTATTTAAGGACCTTATGAAATCCTATTTCCTATAATTTCAACTTTTTAAATAGTTTTGAAATATCACTACTCTAATACAACATAATATTTATCAAAACAAGGACAAGCTAGATGATTTATAGAGCATGGAGTTTCTCCTCAGGGTGTTTATAGCTAAGCTAGACAGATAAAACAAACATAGCAGATGTTTATAAAGCTCTTGGCAAAGTTAAAATTTTAATACTCTTGAATGTACATTAGAGAGTGACAAACTATTTTCATGGCATAAAAACAAACCAGGGGGCGGATGTGGCTCAAATGGTTGGTCATCCGTCTGCCATATGGAGGGACCTGGGTTCGATCCCCAGCACCTCCCGGTAAAATTAAAAAAAAAAAAAAAAAAAAAAAAAAAAAAAAAAAAAAAACCAAGGTTTGTGTTTCTTTATTACCCAAGATAGTTCATTTTTATTCATTTAATCCAATTTCCCCATCCTCCAAAAACAATTTTAACATGCCGAGGTAAATAGCATTTGACATCCTCATCCTAAAGTTCATTCAAAGAATGTGGTTTCGATGAAAATAGAATAGTTTTACCACAAACATGTAAAAAATCATCCAATGAAGTCAAGTCAAATGAGTGACTAAGAAACTAGAATATATCTATCAGTATTCTCACCCAAAAAGATACAATATAGGAACTACTGCACTTTCAAGGATGAGTTGTTTGTTAGGAAAAGCTACTATTAGAAAGATATTTTTCTAGATCAAAGATTTAAAAAAAGAAAATTCAGCCACACTGAAACATAAAAATTACTACTGATAAGTCTGTTAAAAGTTGAACTGTAAACAAAGTATGAATTAATGAGAATATACAAGAGACTTTCCAACATAAAAAATGTAAATAGTAACATCTTTTTTGACATATGCTTCATATATTTATGGTTTGTTAATATCAAATTTAAATCCGAAATTACTAATTTGTTAATATTCACATCGTTTTATGAATACCCATGTGAACATACCTACATAAGCTATTCGGTTTTCTGTTTTGTTTTTTGATAGAATTACCAATTGGAAAACATCCAAAAGGAGGAACTGCACTTTACCACATTTAAAATATTTCTTATTTCAATCATAAGAAGTAAATTGTTACAATAACACAAATGAACTTTTGTATTTCACAATTCATATTATCAGGTGGTTTTTTTTTTCCAAAAAATAAGACAGTGGGAATCTTTCCTAACTCATTTTACGTGGGCAGCATTACCTTAATTTAAAAAGTAATAATGATGACAAAGACATTACAGAAAATTAAACTATACACCAATATCCCTCAGGAATACAGATGAAAAATATCTATAACAAAATCCTAACAAATAAAACTCAGCAACATATAAAAAGGGTAATCATGATTAAATGGAGTTTATCCCAGAATTCAAAGTTGCTTTATCACTAGAATATCAATCACAATAATTTACCATACTAACAGACTAAAAGAAAAAAAGCATATGATCATCTTGATTTAACTTCAATTATAAATGAAAACTCTCAGCAAACTGGGAATAAAAGGGAACTTCCTCAACTTGATACATCTACAAGGAACCTAAAGCTAACAACATACATAATAGTGAAAGATTGAATGTTTTCTAAGGTCATGAAAAAGACAAGGATATCCTCTCTCAACATTTCTATTAAACAATGTAGGTCTTAAACAATGCAATAAGACAAGAAAAAATTAATAAAAGCATGACAAACTGGAAAGGAAGAAGTAAAAAGTCTATTTGAAGTGCTCGCTTCAGCAGCACATATACTAAAATTGGAATGATATAGAGAAGATTAGCATGGCCCCTGCACAAGGATGACACGCAAATTTGTGAAGCGTTCCATATTTTTACCTTAATAAATATTTTATGAACAAAAAAAAAAAAAAAAAAAAAGTCTATTTGAAGACAATATGATTGTCTAGGCAGAGAATCCTAAAGACTCCACCAAAAAAGCTATTAGAAATAATAAACAAATTTAGTAACATCACAGGGTTTTAAGATCAATATATAAACAGTCATATATTTCAATACTGGTCATATTGTATTTCAATACTAGCATACAATACCATTTACAATGTGTGTTTCAGGTTGAATTATGTAACCTCCCCACCCCCCCAAAAAAAGTCCTTAATCTTAATCTATTCCTATGGGTATGAACCCATTATAAATAGGACCTTTTGAAGATGTTATTTTTAGTTAAGGTGTAGCCAAATGAATCAGGTTGGACTTTAATCTGGATTACTGGAATCCTTTATAAACAGAATGAAACTCAGATATAGAAAGAGAAAACCTTAAGGAAGAGTAGAAGCTGAAAGTCAATGGTACCAGGAAGAGAACGGAGAAGATGCCATTATGGGCACTGCCACATGATGGAAAAGCCAAGGACAAAGGATTGCCCTCAGCCAGTCCCAGAAAGCTACATTCTTTAGGGGAAAAGCACTGCTTTGCTGATGCCTCAATTTTGGATTTCTTCTAGCCTCAAAACTGTGAGTCAATAAAATTTCATTGTTTAAGTCAATCCATTGTATAGTATTTGCTTTAGCAGCAAGGAACAAGACAAATAGTCTCAAATATATGATATTTTTAGGGACAAATTTAGCAAAAAAATATATGCAAGAAGTATACACTGAAGAATACAGAAGATTGGTGAGAAAAATTAAAGCATACCTAAATATTTATCATGTTAATGGATCATAATCAATATTATGATGTTGATTTTCCTAAAATTGATCTATAGAGTAAACACAATTCCAGTCAAAATACTAGTAGGCTTTTCCTGTGAAATTTGACAAGGTAATTCTAAAATTTATATGAAAATGTAAAAGACCTAAAATAAACCAAAACAATTTTGAAAAATAACACAAAATGAAAAGCCTTAATACACTAACTAATTTCAAGACTATAAACCTACAGTAAGGTATTTTTTAAAAGAAAGAAATAAAGTTAGAACAGAAATAAACCCACATTGTATATGGTAAATTGATTTTCAATAAAAGTGGCAAGGTAATTCAGTAGAGAAACTAGAGACTTTCCAATAAATGGTGCTGGAACAATGGATATCCATATAGAAAGATATAAACCTTACCTCACACCATATACAAAAATTAACACAAAAAGTGTCATAGACCTAAATATAAGATTATAATCTCCTAGGAGAAAATGTATGAGACAATCTAAGTGACATTATGTTAGACAAAAATTTTTAATACCCCACAAAAAGCCCAAAATACAAAAGAAAACATTGATAAACTGGACTTCAACAAAATTAAAGACTTTTGGTCCTTAAAAAAAGCACATGAAAGTATATGAATCACAAGTCCATACACTTGGAAAAAAAATGTGTGCAAAACATGTTTCTGATAAAGGACTTGTATCTTGAATATATATATAAAGAACACAATAAGGAGAAGATAAAATAATTTTTTTTTAATGGGTAAATGGTTTGGACACTTTATAGAAGATATGCAAATGGTAAATAAGCATAAGAAGAGATGTTCTAAATCATTTATCACTCGAGAAATGCCAATTAAAACTGCACTGAGGGAAGCAGATGTGGCTCAGGAGATTGGGCTCCTGCCTACCATATGGGAGGTCCAGGGTTCGATTCCCGGGGCCTCCCAGTGAAGGCAAGCTGGCCCAAGCAGAGACTGGCCCACTTGGAGTGATAGCCCACACAGTACTGGCCAGAGCGGAGAATTGGCGCAGCAAGATGACACAACAAAAAGAGACACAGAGGAGAGAAAATAAGAGACGCAGCAGACCAGGGAGTTGAGGTGGTGCAAGAGATTGAGCGCCTCTCTCCTACTCCAGAAGGTCCCAGGATTGGTTCCCAGTGCTGCCTAAAGAGAAGACAAGCAGACACAGAAGAACACACAGCAAATAGACACAGAGAACAGATAGTGAGCGCAAAAACAATGGGGGGAGAAATAAATAAATAAATAAATCTTAAAAAAAAAAAAAAAAAAAACTACATTGAGCTGCAACTACTATTCACTGGAACTACAGCTAAAATGAAAAGCACTGTCTAATACTTTGGAAAAGTTTGGCAGTTACTAATAAAGTTAAACATACCCTTATAATATGACTTAGCAATCTCACTCCTACATAATATTTATCCAAACAAAATAAAAGCATATGTCCGTATAAACACTTGTACTTGAATTTGAATAACAGCTTTATCCTTAATACCCCTAAAACTAAAAACAATTCAAATTTCCATCCGTCAACTGGAAAACAGAATAAACCAAGCTGTGGTATATCCATACAATGAAACAGCCAAAAAAAGAGCAAACTACCAAAACACACAACTACAATCTGAAAGAAAAAAACTACATTCTGTATGATTCCATTTATATGAAATTCTAGAAAACGCAAAACTATAGTGATATAAAGCAGCACTGCGATTACTGGGAGCCAGGAGATAGGGTAGAGGATTGACTAATAAAGGGCAGGTCAAATTTTGGGGGATGATGGAAATGTTCTATTTCTTGAGTGTGCTGGATGGTTCATGACTATATATTTGTCAAAATTCATCAAATTGTATACCTAAAACTGGTGAATTATATTGCATGTAAATTATATCTCAATAAAGCAAGTTGTGACAGTTTGAGATTATTTTTATGAATCCCTAAAAGAGAAAAATTGTTTGTAAACTAATCTATTTCTCTGGGTGTGATACCCTTTGATTGTATTTAGTGAAGGGCCCCTCATTAAGTTTACTTGACAAAATCAATTTAGGGCTTCTGATTGGGCTACGTCAGTAAGGTATAACTCAGGTTGAGTCCCTGCCCCTTCGGTGGGCCATTATAAAGGGATACCCACTCAAGAAGACAAGCCAGAGGAGAGAACTCTGTCATTCTGATCCTGCCATGTGACAGAAAGGAGAAGGCTCAAACAGCTAAGGCCCAGGGGAGAGAGGGGCAATTTGCCTGATAGCTTATAACTGACCTTGGGGAGAGAGTAGAGACTGATATAGGAAGCTCTGAGAGACAAGCCCAATGCCAGCCTTCAGCTGAGATCGGGAAGAAGCTGAGCCCACGGAGCCTCAAGAAGAAGAGGGAGCCCAGAGGGGAAAGCTGAAACCCAGCAGAGATCGCCCACCATCTTGCTTCAACATGTGGCAGCTGACTTTGGTGAGAAAGTACCTCTTATGGTGCCTTGAGTTGGACTTTCCACGGCCTTGGGACTTTAAGCTTTTACCCCAAATAAATACCTTTTATAAAAGCCAACAGATTTCTGGTACTTTGCATTGGCACCCCTTTGGCTGACTAAAACACAGGTTAAAAAAAATAAAAGGTATCAAATATATGTTGAAGGCTTATACATGGGTGGGAATGTGTGACAACTTTCCCTTCAAAGAACAGCTGCAATTTATTTGAATAAGTAAAAATGCAAATGTTAAAAAGAAATTTAGAAGAGTATCAATGGAAGAGTCTTTCTCTTATCCCTACAATTTCTATTCCTTTTGTTCACTTAATTTGGCAAAGGTACTATGTTACTACATAAGGAGTTGCTTACTAATGAAAGTATCTATATTTTAAGGGATGCTTTATTAAAATAGAAGAATTACAAACTGATAATAACATATGGTCATTGGTTTCCAGGGAGTGGAGGAGCCTTCCCCACATCCCTTAAGATCTGAAGTCTATACCCTATGAATCAGAGTATTAGAGTGTCGGCATCTTAGCATCCCACTTCTAACAACCTTCCAACCCTTGTTCTAAATTTTCTCTCCTAACAAATAAAATATAAACCACTTTTCATGAATATGTCAATCTGGATATATTACAAGTCAAATTAAAATATTCCTGAAAAATAACTAGAAAATCAAAGCTACATTTCTGTCCTCTAGGAGCTTATAGTACACGTGGGAAGAGAAGGCATGCACACAGGGTGTTAGTATTATTAATAATACTATATTCTTAATCATATAAGATACTATATATGGCAAAATAGGGTTGCGAGTGGTAAAGATAGCAAGTATTTCTGTGGTTGAAATGAAAGCAAAGTTGCCCGGAATGACCCATGAGGAACTTGACTATTCTCAAGCGACATGTTTGAAAAAGATGAATGAGAGCATTCTTACCAGGGCAAAGAGCATGACAATGACATAGATGTGGCAATGTGACCAACACTCTCAGTGGAAAGAGTAGAGACTGCTTACCTGAAACAGAAGGTTGGAGACAAGTAGAAAATATGTTTGGAAAGATAAGATTCATTTATTCAACATTTATAAGTACCTATTATATGCCAAGCACAGAGTATAATACAGAAATGGAGCTGTTTGGAAAGGAATTCTAGACTTATGAATTTGGTCTGTTTATCCTATACAAGTAATAGAGTTCTGCAGAGCTCATGGTAATTTCACATACATTATCTCAACTAATCTTCACAACAAACTATTTTATAGAATGTGGTAACAGAAGCTTAGGGAAGTAAAACATCCTTATCTTCCTATTCCTAGGCCAGTGCTGCCTTATTGCTCCTTTCTGTATACCATTCAGCTCACTTTTCTTAAGGAAACAATAAATGTTTTGGGTTGTTTTTTTTTTTTTTAAGTGTAATATGATAAAAAGTAATGTTTTAGTCAAATACTTATCACCAGATGGCATGGGCTGAATTAGAAGGCAAAGCAAGGAGTTCTCTTAGTAGTCTAATTATAGGTGGTGACAGTGTGAATGGAAACCACTCTATATGAGACCCTCTATAAAAAGATTTAGCTAGTGTCTGATTTTAAAATGCTATCTTGGAGTCTAGATAGCTAGATTAGTAGTGCTACTAATAAAACTGAAATGTCAAGAAATGGATCTATTTGTTAGGAAAATCATGTACTATGGTCAAATACTACCCCAATATAAATATATGACGTCAGACATTTTACTAGTCTTTACTCCTGAAACCATAATAACCCAGGTTCTACTGCCACTGGATATTTTCATTTAAAGATATTTGTAAATATTTGTCTATACTTAAAAGTCTACAGCAAATGATGGTACACTCTACCTCTCTACACATATACACCCAGAGGTTATGCATATTTATAATAAAGCCAAGTAAGAGTTTATAGTTACTTTCTGGAAAACTCTAAGATAAATGATACCCCTACATCTAAAGAATAAATAGCTGTTTAATTAAATCTATAATTGAGCCCAGGCTTTCTTACAGGAGATCAAGGCTGTTCATCAACCACAAGTAAATGCCTAATCTCTGGATTAAACAAAAGGCTTACATCTGAGAAAGAACTTTAAAATCCACAAAAAGATGAGTCTATCTTACCTCTTTAGATGGAAATTATTTCTCAAGGCAGGGTTATTTTCATAACTTCTTCCATGGTTCTAAAGAATTTCACTCATTTATGTTATTATTTATTGATGAGAACATTGAGTAGCTTATTAATAACAACAAATGGAGATGCCCAACAGATGGACCAGTCTTCAAAAGGGGGTAACAAAAAGGTTAGGACCAAAAAAAGTGAAAATTAAATACAAGTAAAATCATATGCAACCGGGAGTGGAAAGAACAGAGTCCAGTGCTGCTCTTTGCAAGGGCCAGTAAAGGCAGCCAGAGTATAAAGATACATAGTGCTCCCCAAACCCCCAAAACAAAGAGGTGCTACTAAAAGAAGAAAAATTTCCATGGTATATTATGAAACTCAGGATTCTGGACTCATTATAGAGCATTATTCACTAACAATTACCAAGTGTCTTTTCAACCATAGCTTCCAGGCATGTGTCCCAGGAACAAAGGAAAGGCAGAACATTTGGGTACTTTTGAAAGATGATCACATTTATCCACTGTCAGACCAAAAGAAACCACAAACCCTATGTGATTACTTTCTAGAAATGATGACTTAAGTTCTACAGACAAGTAAAAATGAATATTTTCATTTAAGAATAGTTTGATTTATGGTCTTAAAATCCTCGTTTAAAGAGATGTATTATTTGGCTTCTCTCAAAGGTGAATCACTTAAAGCTGAAGGAAACCGGTTACTTAGTCCAAAATCATAATTTGATCTATCAACTAGAAGTATCAATCTTCAATTACAAATACTAATATGTTTAAAGGGAATTTCCTCATATTCAGCAGTCAGGTGAGATTCTGTCCCTTTGTGTCCCTCACCTAGAGACTAGAACACAAAAACAATCAAATACATCAAGTGGCAATCAATTTTCAAACTTCTTTTCATGAATCTGCTCTCCAATTTTAAGAATTATGTATCTGACCCTTTTTGAGCTCCACACACTGCAATTTCTTATAAAGAGGAACTCTGCTGTCAATCATTGCTCCCTTTTGCCACACAAATATGTGCTGCTGCTTTCACTTGTCACTACTATTATATGTAATGTAGGCAGCTTAGCACTAAATCAATTTAAGAAACCGCAGAAGTTAAATACATAAATTATTATTACGATGACAGAAAAAGCAAATGGATGGATGTCTTGCAGCTCCATTTGCTTTCTTTGTTAAGGAAGAAAAAGCTAATTATCTGCAGCTGTCAACCATGAAGACCTAGACCTATTTAAGTCAACATTAGCCTTGGACAACTGAAAACATATCTCATATTTTTGCCTGATTGTTTTCTTTATTAAAAAAAAAAAAAAAAACATAATTTCATGAGAAAATATTAAACATTCTGAAGGACAATGTAAAAACAAATTGAAAATGTAAAACTACACATTTGTATCCCTTTTCATAATCCAATTGTGTTAGTATTTTTTAAACTTGCAAAATTTTTTGGCAATATTCATTCTCTAATGAATGTACCCAAAATTTAGACAGATGTAAAGCTTCTCCACACAAGTCAATATAAGAAACATTCAACTGAAAGCCCACAGATTATTGATTACAATGAAAGTATGTTACAGATGATCAAGAGAGAAATTCTGTTCGTTTCTTTAACAAAAGCAGAGAAAAGAAAACATGTTCCCAAGTCAAAATGTTGCAAAATGACAGAAAATTCACACTAAATCATAGGTTTCTATGTTTGCATATTATTCTCTTTATCTACCAATCTTCCATTTTCTAATCTAGTTTGAATAGAATCTAAACTGAATAACTAATTGATTTTGTTTGAATTTCCTTTTTTCAAATTTAAGGATCAACTTTTTAAAATTTCCAGGATCGCAAAAAAGGATGAAAAGATTTTTTAGTAAGTCAAACAAAAACAAACTTGTTCTGATCAATATACAAATTTATGGAATCTCAACACTAAGTTCAAAAGATACACAAAGGTTATATATGATTATGAACATAATTTTTGCATTTGTTCTTACTGATGAGCTTTCAGTGATTTTACAAAACATTATTTTCCTGATATTTTCTTTAGAAGAGTTCTTCTCACAGGAATATACATAACCATATTTTTTAAATCTCACATTAAATCACTGCCACTTTATTGTGTATTAAAATGATATTAATGATCTTGGATCCCAAAAACCATTGTAAACAAATTGAGAAAACACACACACACACACAGACACACAAAATACTGCCAACATGTTGACCATAAACAGAATGCAAACAAATTGAGAAAAACATGTTTTGTAATAAGTGAAAAACAGACATTTGTGTGAAGAAATGATATGAACTGGTGGCCAGCTGGGCACTTCTTACAAAAACAGTGCAGACGCTCTTTCGAGTGAGCATCAGGTTGAGGCAGATTGACACCCGGTCACTCTGATTCCTGCCTTCAATCCCTGTGCTGCTTTGTACATGCGAAGAAGCTCACTGCTGCTCTTGCTGCAGCACTGTGACCTGCGCCTCTTGCTGCTGCTTTTGGAGCCTCCACTGAAGGCCACATTAGACTTGACTCTGGAAACTTCTTTTAAAGGTATCCACTTGCTGTCCATCGGCCTGAGGTAAGAATGAATTTAGAGACTCTGGACCCTCTACCTTTAAATGTATTCTGTGTCCTTGACCTGGCTATTGTGCATGAGTTAAAATGGCTATTTGTGGTTAAACAAGCAAATAAATTACACAGAACATTCAAACTAGAGTGGTGCTGGATCTGCTTTCAAGTGCTAAATTTTCTTTTTTCGATCTGCTTTCGTTTGTTACGACAACCACAGTTACATGACACACTGAGCTTTCTAATGAGTTCTTTAAACACGCAACCTTTAATATAAGCAAACCAAAATAGATAAATCAAAACTTACAAAATCAGTAATATAAGAAAAATTTGATATGCAGCTAAACAGAATTATAGTTTCCAAAATTATAGCTCCATGTTCACATCCCCCCAAACCAGCCCTAAAGGGAAATCTTTTCCAACTATACTTCATACACAACCTCAAGACTCTGGACTGCTACAACCCCTCCCAGCTTATCTTAAGAAATTACTACTGTATTCCTCAGCCTCAAATTTGTTGGAGAAAGGGAGAAAAGGTCAAGTACCATTAGTATACATAATATAAAAAGTAAGCGCACCTCAAATCCAGAAAATCATATGGGAATAAGGAAAATCAGTCGTGGTTAAAGTATAAATGCAGATATGGCCCAGGTGGTAGGTAAAGAGATAGCATAGTTAAGTGGCTACACTACCAAACACTAAGTAAATTCCAGTTGTACCAAAACTAGTAATTGGCAGGATCAAGATACCATCCCAACCTTTGACAACAAAGCCTAGCTTCTCTTCACAGCATGATACAGCCTCCAAACAAGAGCTCTTGTCTGCCAGGACTTCACATTTTTAGAAAACTTTATCAAGATTAAGAGATTATTGCTACCCTTACAAGTGATGATGCTGGTACCAGTGTTATCCATTATGCATGTAAAAATGATGACAATGATTAGAAGGAAATCCATGTCCTAAAATGAGTGGGATCAGATAGATGGCCTTTAAGGGTATTCTAGTACTAACATTCTAATATCCTACAGGTTACTTATCTTGTTAAGATGTTTGGGAACAGACAAGAAGCCTCGAGTTATTTCTTTCCTAACTTTCTGAAATCTGTTCAATGTTATAATTCTCACTCCATCACTGTTTTATTAAAATTTAGAAAGAGCATCTACACTAATATGAGAACTTATGGGAAATGGCATCAGAGTATGTAGGCAAGACTTGACTCTCACACAAAAACAACGGAGGAAAGGTAAAAAGCTGTCCAAGGGAGCTGCTTTGTGGATTTGCATACAAGAAGAATGCTGTGCATCCTCCAGGAGGGCAAGGGACAGAGAGATGAAGAAGCCAAAACAAAAACCACGAGTAGCTAACCCCCATGGCTGGGAAGGGCACACATCCCCTACCCTCAAGGTGAACAGCCTGAGTAAAACCCAAGGCTCACTGCAGCCAACTGAAAGGGGAACATTCGTCTTCCTTCCTGGGAAGAGGGAGAGTGTGTACAGAGAGCGGTTTCTCTTCAGTGAATTTGGCCAGCAAAGCCTGCTTTGAATCTCAGCTCTGGCCAGACCATAATCACGGGCAAGTGGAGGTTGAAAGAGATACCTGCATGGAAAGATTTGCCAATGAGGACTACCTGCTAGCCAGCCAGGAAACCACAAGGAGGAAAACCACTTTTAGGAGTTTCTCATCCCAGTCCACTTGGAGCAAATCTGCACACTATTAGTGGCCCCTGGTCCTATTTTGATAACTTAAGCTGAGCACTTATAAAGATTTAGAATAAGTTGAACCAAAAATCAAAGAAGGACTTTGAAACAAAACCACTATGCAAGAAAGAGAGATTGTCAGCGTAAATTCACCAACATAATCAGATGCCTAGACATCAGCAAAAAATTACAAGCCATACTAAGAAAGAGAAAGAGATGGCCAAAGAAACAAACCAAAAATCCTGACAAGGATTTAAGACAACTAATCAATGAAAATCATAAAAATCTCCTAAATCAATTCAAAGAGTTGAAGGAAAATATGGCTAATAGAGGATATTAAGAGCACACCAGGTGAATATAAAAAACAATTTGAAAGCTTGCAAAGAAAAGTAACAGAGCTTATGGGAATGAAAGACACAACAGATGAGATTAAAAATATATTAAAGGCGGGGAATGGATGTGGCTCAAGAAGTTGAGCAACTGCCTCCCACATGGGAGGTCCCATGTTCAGTTCCCAGTGCTGCCTAAAAACAAAAAGGTGAACAACAAGCAAACAAATGAAAAAAGCAACTCAGAAGACCTGATGGGGCTCAGTGAGCACCAGCTTCCCACATGTAAGATCCCAGGTTCAATCCCTGGCCCCGGTACCGCAAAAAAAAAAAAAAAAAAAAGAATATATTAGAGATATATAACAGCAGATTTGAATTGGTAGAGGACAGAATTAGTGAATTGGAGGAGCAAGCAACTGAACTTGAAATGACAGGAGAACAGAAAGAGAAAAGAATGGAAAGAATGGAACAAGGTCTCAAGGAATTGAATGAAAACACAAAATGTACCAACACACACATTATCAGTATCTCAGAAGAAGAGAACAGAAAAGGGCAGAAAGAATATTTGAGGAAATAACGACCGAAAACTTCCCAACCCTTATGAAAGACATAAATATCAAAATCCAAGGAGGACAACGCATCTACACTAACGTAATTCTCACAACTCTGTAAAGTAGATTATCTTATTAAAGCTAGTGGTATGATGGATACAGACCATTATACATTTTGTCAAAACTTATAAAAGTGTGCAGTACAAATTGTAAACCATAATGTAAACTACAAACCATGGTTAGTAGCAATGCTTCAGTATTTCTTCATCAATTATAACAAATGTACCATATTAATGAAAGATGTTATTAAGAGGGGGAAACGTGAGGGGGGCTATATATGAATTCTTATATTTTTGATATAACTTTTATGTAATCTAAAACTTCTTTAAAAATAAAGAAAAAAAATGTTTAAATAAATAAATAAATAAAATAAAATAAAAACAAGCTACTAGAGAGAACAGGGTGCCAAATGCAGATCATTCCTAGTCACAGCTCAGGACATTTTCCATTAAATACTAAATGCTATTGTAATAATAGCACCCATGTCACATGTCCTTTTAAAAGATCCTTGAACAAGCCTGTAATGTAACAAGGCAGGTAAATATTATTCTGGCCTCATTTTACAAATGAGAAAACTGAGACTCAGAAAATTTAAATGACTTGCTTAAGGATCCTCAGAGAGTAATGGCAAAGCCAAGTCTCAAAAAAAAAAAAAATCCTTCTTTTATTACTGTATTTACTACTCTCAATTATGGATATGACTCAGTTAAACTGGCTTCAACATATCTCTAAAACATTTCTGTGCCTACCCTATATAACCTGGTCTCCCTAAGTTTGATATACACTAAATATAATCGAGGTCATAGGAGCATTATTTTTTTGCTTACATGTGACATAACTTATGTTTACAACATAGATTTCATTTTCTAAAGAGTTTGCTGATTATTAGAAATATCTTCCTCAAATTCCAGCAAGAGAAAAAAAAAGATATGTAATTTTGGAGTTTGTCAAATTATAAATCAGCCTTGTCCTTGCTTACATCCATTTAACAGGACAGAAAGTAGTATTGCGTCTTTCTGTCTTCAATCCCTCAGAACCTTTCTATCAAATATACTGTCATTACCAAAGGCAGAATTATTTCATTTAGTAAATTATAGCACAAAGACAAAAAGCTCTGTACTGGTAACTGGCTCCTGCTAAAGGGCACTGGCTAGGCCATGTGGCCTGATGAAGTCCTGGGACACAGAAGGTCTTTTTTGGACTTTATCAGTCTTGGAGCAAGCAATTTATTTTGAGCCAGAAAAATATAATCTTGGGCCATCTGGTTCTGTAACACTCTCTATTTGTTTAGAAAGGTCACTGTTGTCAAGTCATTGAATGTTATCTCTGGAATTGACAGGAAGAGGGAAGTTTTTGAAAGCAGGCCAGGAATAGTGAAGCACCAGATATTAAGGTGTAAAGTAGTATTTAAAAGCTGAACTTAAACAGACCACAATTCAAATCCCAGCTCCTCCAAGTACTAGTTAAATGACCTTGGGCAAGTCACTAGCCTTCTCATTTCATTTTTCTCATCTATAAAACTTGGATAATAACATCCTAGAGAGAAATTATGAAGACAAAATGATATAATGCATATCTATCACTAGCTTATAATTACCACTCAAAACTTAATCAATAATTATTTTCAGTGTAATTTTTGTCTTAATGTTTCTTCAATTTTGCTAAACTAAAATTTTTATTGCTTTTCTACATACTTCTCAAGGTGACAAAATGGTATTTAAATAGAAAATCTCAATTAAAGCCATGTATATCGAATTTATGGAAGTAGAGCCTATCCTTAAAGAAAGCTTACAATCTATCTTAAGCATTCACTTTTTTTTTTAAATCAGATTTTTTAACATTTATTATTTTGTTGGTAGAATAATCAGGTTGCTGTGTTACTGAAGAATAAAGACTAGGCAACATCAAATCCTTATAAGAACAACTTCAGTGGGTCTAGCACTGCTTTTACTGGACAACCATCATGGTATCCTGATGTTGTCACACAACAGTTATTTTCTTTGCATTACGTAGGTTTCTATTAATGTTGCACAGCAGTATGACCCAACTACTGCAGTAACAAGATGATCCAGTTGATTTAGACAGGCTATTTAGGACCTTTCCCTGTGTGAGATTAGCAATGTGGTCACAAATTAAAAATGAATAATTAAAAACATATGTTAAAAAGCAGCTCAATCAAAACTCCATACAGAATGTTGCCAAAGGGCAATGCTTCCAATTCAGTATGCCAGATTCTAGATCTATGTATGTAATCCCTTAAGGATCCCAATGGTAGAAAAATATTTCACCTGCACTTTGGTAAGAAAGAGCTATCAACTTTCATTATCCCCACATAGAACTTTTCTCCCCAAAATCAAACTAGGCACTATAAGCTAACTGGGGCAAAAAAAGTATAATCTTGGGCTAGAAAAGAACATTTCCATCTGTTTTCTATTTCAATATTAACTGCTACAGTTTCCTATTTGGTGTGGTAACAACAACAGGCACACATCTCCCATATTAACTACTGAGTTCTCTGCTTTCTCTGGAGACCTGAGATCTCCAGGAGTTATTAAAATCAAAATTCAGACTTCAAGATCTAGACAAGAAGGCTACCTACAGACCTACAAAAGTCTAAAATATCATTACATGCATACTGAGTTAGGGCACTATAAAAATGAGCAGTTCACAGAAACCTATGCCTATTCAGAAAAAAATACTTGAGAAGGTTTCTTGACCAACCTTCACTTACCCAACTTGCTATATGAACCCATACTCCATTTTCTCTTCAACCATATTGACAGAGGCCCATGGCATCCTGAGAACTCAACAGCCTGTAGGCTACTCTCTAGTATGCCCCTCACACTTCTGCTCCTAACTATCAAGTTCTATGTTCACCAAGAACCAGTAGTATTTGTTTCTAAACCTCATAAAGGGGATTTGTATTCGTTATTGTAACCAGTTAATTTAAATATTATATGAACCATGAAACATAAATAAAAGTTTTATATGTATATAAACTAAGTCAAATGCTTTGTAAAGACTTGATAAAGGCAAGTCATTACAAAACACTGCTGTCGAAATAGGCAAAGGTAAAAGAAACATAAAAGATAGAATCATAAAACATTCTCAAAGACTATCATGACTGCTTTATGAAAACAAATTAAGACCCGCCCCCAGATCTCTGATTCAACAGACCTCTGGGCTGAAAAGGAAGAATTTGCATGCTAAGAAGTTCCCAAGGGATGCTGATGCTGCTACTCTGTGAGGCACACTTTGAGAACTACTGTAACTTAAAAAGAGAAAAACTGCTTTGCAATTGTCTAAATTTTTAATCTACATTAAAGAAACAAATTGAAAATTGAGAATGATTTGTTGTATGTGTAGATTTATGCAAGTTGATTCCAAACAACAAAACTATATTACAAGGAAAGGCCTTGGTCCTAATCAAAACCCAGCCCATTTGTGTGTTTAAAGTTAAAATAAAATGTTAATGGGATGTATGCATCATTTTTTATAACCTATTATTTAAAATGATTTTTTTCAATTAATGGACAAATTACATGAACCAATCTCACCAGAAAATATCTTCCCTCAATCATGGACTGACAAAGTATCACTAATTTTGAAAATCCCTTCACCTTCAGAAACTCTAAGGAGAAAACTCTACAAGTGATAGTCTTCTTGGTTAAAAAAAAAACTTCTTATAAACACAACCTCATAATATCAGTGATGCCTTTAACATAAAGGTTAAATAAAAAGATAAGTATCATTATCCCCAAGTTACAAATGAGATTTCTAACTCAGAAAGGATAAGAAACATACCTCAAGGTCATTTAGTCAACAAGTTACAGAGTCAAGATTTGAATATAGATTTGCCTCCAAATTCAGTAACATGCCCCCCCCTCAAGAGTACAGTATATTCTTTGGAAGAGTTAAAGACAGGTTAAAAACAATATAACTTTGACGTCCCAATCATTCTAAAGGTCTGCAAAACAGAAAATGTCCATACTTGTATAGCTATGAGAACTAAATGGATTATAAGCATTATATCTGTGTTCTTAAACATAATCATTAATATAACCAACCTCTAAACTGTACTTACTATTATATAGCTAGATAGGATCACCATATATAAAACACTGGAGGTAGCTAGTCTAACAGTCCTAAAGCCAACTTTATGGCAACACAACTCCAGTTGGGCAAGAAACCTGTGGAGAATAGGAAACAGAAAAATTCAAAAGCAGATACAGTAGGTTAAGTGAAATGGAGACAACCATGATCAGCTAGAGTTGAAGAAGCACATTCGGTATACACTGAAGCAATGCATCCAAAGATATGGACTTTATGGACTGCTTGGAAACAGGAGCAGAAGAGCCAGCCCAGTGATTGGAATCATTACTAAAGCAAGTGTATCATTTTAGAATCTACAGGCAGAGTCAAAAACAGCACCATATATCTCTGCATTACTAGAGGGTGATGTACTCAAGTAAGAAGTGAAGCTAAACTTGGTATGAATTCTGCCCAATTTTGTAAATTCATTCTGTATGTTTAGAACACTGGTCCCAATCAGTGTTCTAAAATGTTTAAGGTCAGGGAACAAGTTGTGAAGATTTGAAATAATTGTAGGAAACCTCCTAAAATGACTATTCCATTTAATTGTTGTTGTTAGAAAGTGAATAAATAAAGAAATTAAAGACCTAACATGTTACCATTATAATTAGAACCTAGGAATGAAAATGTCTTGAAGACTCTGGTAAGTAGAACAAATACTGGAAACATTCACTATAACTTAAGGAAGAAAAAAAAAAACTGTCTCAAAAGTAGATTCAATTTTAATCATTGTAATGTCTTAATAACACTAATCTCTATAAGCTTCTAGGAATCTATTACTTAAATTTATTTGTAATGGAAGGGAGGTACACCATATCAGAATTACTTGGAGGTCAATTTAAAAACTACTTTTTCTTACCCCGAGGGATACTATCTGTTGAGTCAGCTGCAACTGTGCTATATTTAACTGCGTGTGATAGAAAAAAAATTGAAAACCTCATTTTTAAATCATAGTTTAAATCAGTAGTAAAAAAAATTCAATGTAATCACTCTATATAAAAAAAATCACATATACTGTTTGATATAGTTAAACTGTCTTCACACCATAACTCTAAATATGAGTTTTAATTTCTGAGGGTATATATAATACATTTAAAATGTGAAAGCTCTAAATTTCATTAAACAAACCTTGTTATGAAATCTTAATTCTACTGGACTGGACACTCACGGAGAATGGTTAGCAGAAAGTAATAGTATATGGATGCTCAGACAGAAATATCCCTCAAGACTTCTGAAATACTCTGCTTAAAACATTTCTCTTCTTAACAGCCTTGTCCTATTTGCATTTATCTCCAGATGTCTTTTTCCCATGATCTCTATTCCCCCAAGCCTTCTACTCATCTTTTCTCTTCCACATTTACAGGAAAGGAAAGGTCTAAATTTTGTGTACCTAAACTTTCAGAAATATACTAAGGGATCCCTCTCATTTCCATATAATGCTGTTTCATCTCCATAGAAACAAAGCTACAATTTAAGAACTAAGGGTTAATGGAATATTTTCACACTGACTTCACTTTGGTACATTTTTGTATTTTTTTTTTTTTTTATCTATTGAGAAATGTCTGGTAGTGTCATAAAATTAAGTCGTTAAGAGTAACCATGAACCAATATGCCCAACTGATAACATTTCTCCTTAAAGGTTATATGAAGACATTACATAACATAGAAATTACATATTATAAACTATAATAGTGTTTTTGAGCTCTATATCTTCTATTCCTCAATTTCTGCCTTCTTTTGTACTAAATAGGTATTTTCTAGTGTACTTTTTGTTTCTTTTACTATTTTATAATTTTTTTCATAGTTGACCTAGATTTATAATTAGCATCTTAACTTAAAACATTCTACTTTGGATTAACATTAATTTAATTTCAATAGTATACAAAACCTTGCTCCAGTCTAATTCCATTCCTTCTCATTCCTTTGTTCTATTTTTTTAAGGAGGTACTGGAGATTGAACCCAGGACCACATACATTGGAAACAGGCGCTCAACCATTGAGCTACATCTGCTCGCCAATGAGAGTTGTTTTTTGTTTGTTTGCTTGTTTTAGGGGGTACCAGGGATCTAACCCAGGACCCTGTACATGGGAAACAGGCACTCAACCACTTGAGCTACATTCACTCCTCCTTCTATACTATTATTGTCATACAATAATATAACATGATTATATGTTATAGGTCCATCAACACAGTTTAATAATTATTCCATAATGCAGTTATCTTTTTAAACAAATAGGAGAGGGAAAATTACCAACAAAAATGCATTTGTATGTCTTGTTATATATCTTTCATAATACCTGTATAGTTACATTTACCACTACTCCTTATTTCTTCATGTAAATTAGAGTTACTATCTAGTGGCCTTTCATTTCAGCCTGAAGGACTTCCTCTAGTATTTCTTGTAGGACAGATCTTCTAAAAACAAATTCAAATTTTGTGTATCTGGAGTTGTCTTCATTTCTCCCTTATTTTTAAAGGAGAGTTATAGAATTCTTGGTTGACAGCCTTTTTCTTTAAACAGTTTGAAAATGTCTTCTGCCTCCATGGTTTCTGATAAACAGGCAGCTGTTATTCTTATTGAAGATCCCTTTTATGTTAAGTCATATTTTCTCTTGCTTTCAAGATTTTCTCTATATCTTTGACTTTTGGAAATTTGACTATGATGTGTCTAGGTTCAGACCTCTTTGAGTTTATTCTACTTGGAGTTCATTGAGCTTATTGAATGTGCAGAGTAATATTTTTCATCAAATTTGGGAAGTTTTCTGCCATTCATTCTTTGTTTTTCCCTGCCCCTTTTCTCTTTCTCCTTTCTTTTTGGGGCTTCCATTATGCATATGTTGGTACACTTGAAGGTATCTCATAGATTACAAAGGTTCTATTAATTTTTCATTATTCTTTTTTCTATTTTTCAGACTGGATAATCTCTATTGACCTATCTTCAGGTTCACTGACTCTTTCACCTGCCAGCTCATATCTGTTTATCTGTTGTGGAGCCCCTCTACTGAATTTTTCAGTTCAGTTATTTTATTTTAAACTCCAAAATTTCTCTTTTTTTAAGTAATTTTTCTTTACTGATATTCTCTCTTTGATAAGACAATGTTCTCATACTTCCCTTTCTTTAGACTTGGTTTCCTTTACTTCTTTGAACATATTTTTAATAACTGATTTAAAGTCTTATTAAGCCTAAAATCTGAGCTCCTTCAGGGACATTTTTATTTTAGCTGCTTTTTCCCCCTATACTATGTGGCACAGTTTCCTGTTTGTTCACATCTCATAAGTTTTTCTTGAAAACTGGATATCTTAGATTATATATTTTAACAACAAAACTCTGGTATCAGATTCCTCCAACACTACCTCAAGGATTTTTGTTGTTGCTGTTATTGCTGGTTTTTTGTTTTGTTTTTCTTATTGCTCCTTATTTGTTTAGCACTTTCATGAAGTAATCCTATAGATACTATATACCCTCTAGTGTGGCAACTGAGTTCTCTGCAAGCATTTTTTTTTTTTTTTAATTCTTTGTATTTTTAAGCCTGGCTTCCTAAGAGTCACTTGGATTAATATAATTTAGTGGCCAGAGAATGATTGTTCAAAAGATTTCCTTAAATGCCCTGCCTTTATGTCTTCTATTCTTTGCCATAGAGTCATGTTGGAGAAGTCAAACCTTCAAACTTCAGGCAGTTTACAAGACAGCCTTAGATTTTACTTTCATTTACAGAGTCTCAAGGTCAGCCAGAAATGACCTTCTCCTTTCCCAGGTCCCTCCTGGCCAGGTGCACAAACAGACTTGTGCATCATGCAGCCTTTTAGATATCTAGGAATATGTCTGAACTTTTCAAAGTTTCCTATGGTTGGCTAGTTCTCCAGGATTTCCTTTTAAATTCCTGGCCAGGCTCTTGTTGGCCCCAAATGAAATCCCAGCATTAGGGAGCTGAGATGTTGCCAACAGTTTGCTATTGTTTCAGTAATGCCCTGGGGGGGTAGGCTTTTTCTTCTCCCAGCTGAGTTGAACTCTGAGTCAAACCAAATAGCCACCATAACCGAGAATAGAGATTTCCCAGGGAACTGCAAGTTTGGACAAAATATTAACTGTGCTCTGGGGATGCTGCTTTTATTGCAGCTCCAAGAGTGGACAGATCTCTTCACTCTCTGCAATACTGCCAGTTTTTGGCTACATCACTGAGCTAGGGAGGGAAGGAAGATGACAATAGCCTAAGTTAAAATGCAGCAAGACCTCACTATCTAACCGAGGTTCAGTAGTTTCTCTTGGATAGACAATTTTCATTTCATTCTGCAGCTCTGGTTAATTGCTAGAATTCTAAAATGATTGGTTTTAGTTATTCTGCACGTGTTTTCGTTGTTTTAGAGGGAAAGTACGTTTGGGTCCTGACTCTGCCACTCTGGCAGCTCTGTAATATCTTATATCTCTCAGGTCATTTTTATGACCAAAAAAAAAGTGTTTTAAACAAAAGATAAACTTGATTTGATTATGAAATTACACATAAATTTTTATCTCACTGATTCTTATCTCCAGTAGAAACTGCTGGAAAAAAGATCTACACTGCAATATTTGAAGTTAAATAAGAATAGAACTCATCTGTGAAAAAGGAAAGCAAAAACAAAAACTGCCTGTTGGGAGCAGATATAACTCAGTGGTTGAATGCCTGCTTCCCATGTACAAGGTCCCAGGTTCAATCCCCAGTACCTCCTAAAACAACAACAAAACTGCATGCTGCCCCTGAACAATGCCCACTGTATTACATCTTTCCTCCTAATACCTGAATCACCATAAATAAAGGTGATCCCTGCTCTGAGATCCACTCTTAGCCTCAAAAGGCCTCTCAAATCTTTCCTGGACAACAGTCACAAGTTCAACTGATGAGGAAAGACTATTCAATCCTGTCTTACTTGGCTGACCTAGGCCAAATCCAAATCAACTGTCAAGGATAAAAATAGGTGATAGAAGACAGTGGGAAGTTCAACAGAGAAGAATAATCACAGACCTGAAAACTGGAGTCAACCCTATCTCCTGAGATTCTCTACAGAGACTCAGTACAGAGAGACTGGGTTTTCCTCAGATTCACTCAAGTATAGGCCAAATCTGTGTGGTTAAGGTAGAGTAAAATGATTCTGGAAGGGAACAGGTTACTCACGACTATCATCTCTTCTGTGCTAACTGATATTGGGAAGCCAGGGAAAGATAAAATTGTCTAAGCAGGTCAGGAAAAAATCTTCAGCAAAACTTTTATTTTCAAGAACATCACTGTGTTTCTTTTGCTTATCTATTACTGCGTAACCAACCACCCCAAAACTTATTGGTTTAAACAACCATTTCATTTGCCCCAAATCTGTCATCTGAGCTGGGCTCAGGTAGGCAGCTCTTTTGCTTGTCTTTCTGGTGGTCACTCATGTGGCTGCATTCAGCTGGCATTTAGGAACTAGGCTCAGCTAGGATATTAGGATAGCTGGGCTTCTCTACCTATCTAATCTCAGAGCCTTTCTCCTTATCTACATGGCATCTTCTCCACATGGTCTCTTTAGAACCGTGGTCTGATTTCTTATGTGATGGTTCAAATCTCCCAAATACACAAAAGGAGAAGCTGCCAGGCCTTCCTAATGTTTATGCCCAAAATTGACACAGCTTTAATTCTGCTACATTTTGTTGGTCAAAGCAAGCCTCAGGCCCAGCCTAGATTGAAAGGAAAGAGACCACACAAGGGCATGAACACTAACAGGTCTAGTTCATGGGGAGTCATCCATGTAATAGACTACTAAAACATTAAAGTCAATGTTCAAAAGACTGAAATGGGAACAACCACAAAAAAAAACTACAAAATGGCTAAAGCGAAATGAGGACTGGACAACCATAGATTTCATTCTCTACTCCTTCCCATACCAAGGGTCAATCTACATTCAATAATAATCTTAATCATAGGTGGAAGGAAACTATGCCCATGATAAATCACTTATAAGCCATATGAACTTGAACAAGTCAATTAATCTCTCTAAGCTTCCTCATCTGAAAAATAAGGGAAATTATATGTGCTCTTCCTATTTCACAGGAACATGTGTAGAACAAATAAAACAGGAAATGAGAAAGAGCTTGGAAAACTCTAAACTGCCATACAGATATAAGTAACTATTATTTACCTGGCAGGATCCTAAGTATATTCACCTAGGTAGGGTCCACTGTCTATTAATAAAATTATAATAATCATTATTAATTACTCCATATGCTAAATTACTAACAAAACAATGACATTATATATAATAAGGGACTAAAATAGCATGATATCTTATTTCTATGAAGAATAATTACACTAATCTAGCTATGATTTATTGTTGTCCAATTATATATATATGTCAGGTATTGCCAGACACTTTAGGAAAACTATCACTCTCACAATAACTCAACCAGGTAAGTATTAAACCTTTCTTACAGATAAAGAAACTGAGACTTGACCACTTTAGGGGACTTGACCATGGTCACACAGCTAGTAAGTGATATATCCAATATTAACATTTAAATGCATAATAGGCACTTGTTAAATACTTTTCTAAATTAAAGAACAAATACACAAAGCCAGGTCTATCTGGCTTTAAAGAAAGAAGTCTTTCAATTATATCAAAGTAGTCTCTCTCAAATCCTTATTTATATATGCAGTTATTAAAACTGTGATCACAGCTCACATATTTTATTAACATAAGCAATTCATCATTTTCCTTATCTGCAAAATAGTTTCCTATCTGAAAATACTCTTCTTCTAAGATTATAAAAGATCACTAAAATATATCTCTAGTACCTTTATTTTTTTAAGACATCTAAATCTTTAATCCATCTAATGAGCCATTTGAGTTTAAGGGTCATTTTATAATGTGGGGATGCCAACTGGAAAAAAAAAGCACCAAAGTGACATACATACAAAAAAAAGTTAAACATCATGAAAAAAAAAGAAAGAAATCTTAACAAATATTTTTAAATGGCAAAATAAAGTGCAATATGAATTTATGAATGATAAAAGTTCATATTCTTGTATTATAAAGACCTCTTGAATTAAAAAAGAAGAAATTGCACAATAGGAAATGGACTAAAGACATAAATGGACAATCAACAAAATAAATACAAACAGCTAATAACTATATATTTTTTTAATTTTGTCATTTTGTTATTAAAGAAATACAAATCCAAATGAGTTTTTTTCTAACTATCAGATTGGCAAAAATAAAGCAAATTAGACTGATGACACCCAGTGTTGGAGAGCATGCAAAGAAACAAACACTAATGCACTATTTCAAAGAGAATAAAATTGTACAACCTTTCCAGAAATCAGTCTGGTAACCTGACAAAAACATTCAATATGTACACAGGCTTTTCCTGGCTATTCTATTCCTAAAAGGAAATATAAAGGAAATAATTGAACAGTTGCACCAAGATGAACATACCACAATTAATCATAATAAAATATAAGATACAACTGAAATGTTAGTCTACTCTCATTTTGTTTTACTTTGATTAGCATAATTGTCTTAATTTCCCTTCTGACCACTACTCACCCAACCCACTGCCCCCAGCTCCTATAAGTCTGCTGGACCCATGAAATTCTTGCATAGTTTTCTACCTCATATAGCACCTACCTAACATTTCATAACAATAATATTTATTAATATTATTAAGTACTAACTATATTCCAGGTCCTGGGCTAAGTACTTTGTATAAACTCATTTAATCCTCACAATAACTGAGGGAGCTACAACCCCATGAACCCTTATGCCCATTTCTTTAAAATTCAGAAGGCTCAGAAATAAATAGAGTTTCCCTAAATTTGTGGCAAAACTAATTTAACCTCAAAGTCTGAACTAAATGAAATGAGGCTATTTAGGGGTCTTTATTTCTTCCACAATTTGAACATTCATTTTGCTACAGAAATGTCAATGTGTATGATTTTGGACTGCCCCGCTGAAGTGTTACATATATATGGTATTTTTTTTTTGAGCATTCCCAGCATTGTAGTTTCAACCATGTACCTGCCAATCCCCAGTGCTCACTGCTCCCTCCCCCAACCCTCCCCCCAGTTCCATGGACAATCCAACCCACATTCCCCACCCCACCCCCTGACAAACTAGCACCACCCAACTTAAAATTATCATTACACCACTGTCATGCCTCTCCACTATACAACTATACACTTCGAACTTATCATATATTTTGCCTATGTGGGCATTGGCTCACAATCATCTTCTCCCTTTCTACTTCCTGTAAATCTATCTTCCAGACTCTAGCTCTGTGAGTCTGCTCAATTTGCTTAATTCATATCAGTGAGGTCATGTAATATTTCTCCTTCAGTGCTTGTCTTGCTTCACTTA
Organism: Tolypeutes matacus; assembly: GCA_026826555.1. Classification (NCBI taxonomy): domain Eukaryota; kingdom Metazoa; phylum Chordata; class Mammalia; order Cingulata; family Chlamyphoridae; genus Tolypeutes; species Tolypeutes matacus. Next base: position 18,585,265 of record JAKSZT010053764.1, on the reverse strand, counting down.
ACATAAGGTCCTCAAGATTCATCCATGTTATCCTGTGTGTTAACACTGTATTCCTTCTTACAGCTGAGTAATATTCCATTGTATGTATACACCACAATTTGTTTACCCATTTATCTGTTGAAGGGCATTTATTTGGGTTGATTCCAACTTTTGGCAATAGTGAATAATGCCTCCATGAACATTGGTGTGCATATTTCTGATAGTGTCCTTGCTTTCAGTTCTTCTAGGTATATACCCTGCAGTGGATTTGCTGGATTGTATGGCAGTTCTATAGTTAGTTTTCTGATGAATCGCCAAACTGTCCTCCACATTGGCTATACCATTTTACATTCCCACCAGCAGTGGATGAGGGTTCCCATTCCTCCACATCCTCTCCAACACTTGTAGTCCTCTGTTTTTTTTAATAGCCACCAGTCTAACGGGTGTAAGAGGATATCTCAATGTAGTTTTGATTTGCATCTCCCTAATAGCTAGTGATATTGAGCATCTTTTCATGTACTATTTAGCCACTTCTATTTCTTCTTTGGAGAAATGTCTGTTCAAATCATTTGCCCATTTTTTAAAATGGGTTTTCCTTCTATTTTTTGAGGTGCAGGATTTCTTTATATATGCTGGATATAAGGCCCCTATCAGATATATGGTTACTAAATATTTTCTCCCATTGAGTAGGCTGCCTTTTCACTTTCTTGACAAACTTTTGAGATGCAAAAGTTTTTCATTTTGAGGAGGTCCCATTTATCTATTTTCTTCTTTCACTGCTCATGCTTTGGGTGTGAAGTTCATGAAACCATTTCCTATTACAAGGTCCTGTAGATGCTTCTCTGCGTTATCTTCCAAGGTCTTTATGATCTTGGCTCTTATATTTAGATTTTTGATCCATCTTGAGTTAATTCTTGTATAAGGTGTGAGATAGTGTTCCTCTCATTCTTTTGTATATGGATATCCAGTTCTCCAAGCACCATTTGTTGAAGAGACCATTCTCTCCTAGTGGCATGGGCTTCGTGGCCTTGTTGACTATCAGTTGACTGTATATACAAGGATCTATATCAGAACTCTCGACTCAGTTCCATTGGTCAGTGTGTCTATCCTTGTGCCAGTACCAGGCAGTTTTGACCACTGTAGCTTTGTAGTACGTTTTAGTCAGGTAGTGTGATTCCTCCCATTTCATTTTTCTTTTTCAATATGTCTTTGCTATTTGGGGCCTTTTATCCTTCCAAATAAATTTCATAGTTTTTCCAATTCAGTAAAAAATTGGGATTACATTAAATCTGTTGATCAGTTTGGGTAGGACAGACATCTTAATGATGTTTAGTCTTCCTATCCATTAACAGGGAATATTCTTCCATTTATTTAAGTCTTCCTTGATTTCCTTTAACAGTGTTGTATAGTTTCCTGCATATAAGTCATTTACATCTTTAAATTTATTCCTAGGTATTTGATTTCTTTTAGTTGCTATTGTAAATGGGATTTTTTTCTTGATTTCCTCCTCAGATTGCTCATTATTGGTGTACAGAAATGCTACTGATTTTTGCACATTGATCTTATAACCTGTCACTTTAATGAACTCATTTATAAGCTCTAGAAGCTTTGTTGTAGGTTTCTCGGGGTTTTCTATGTATAGGATCATGTCATCTGCAAATGGTGAAATTTTTACATCCTTTCCAATTTTGATGCCTTTTATATCTTTTTCTGGCCTAAGTGCTTGAGCGAGTACTTCTAACACAATGTTAAATAAAAGCGGTGAAAGTAGGCATCCTTGTCTTGTTCCTGATCTTAGAGGGAAAGCTTTTAGGATTTCACCATAGAATGTGATTTTAGCTGTGGGTTCTTCATATATACCCTTTATTATGTTGAGGAAGTTTCCTTTTATCCCTATCTTTTGTAGTGTTTTATGAGGAAGAGTTGCTGTATTTTGTCAAATGCTTTTTCTGCATCTGTAGAGATGATCATATGGTTTTTTTTCTTTCGATCTGTTTATGTGGTATATTATTTTGATTTTCTTATGTTGAACCATCCTTGCATACGAGGGATGACACTCACTTGGTCATGGTATATAATTCATTTGATGTGTTGTTGAATACGGTTAGGATTTTTTTGAGGATTTTACCATCTAGGTTCATTAGAGAAATTGGTCTATAGTTTTCCTTTCTTGTGGCATCTTTGGCTTTGGTGTTATGGTAATGTTGGCATCATAGAATGAGTTAGGCAATGTTCCCTCCACTTCTGTTTTTGCAAGAGTTTAAACAGGATTGGTGTTAGTTCTTTCTAGAATGTTTGGTAGAATTCACCTGTGAAGCCATCTGTTCCTAGGCTCTTCTTAGTTAGGAGGCTTTTGATGACTAATTCTGTCTCATTACTTGTGATTCGTCTGTTGAGTTCATCAATTTCTTCTTTTGACAATGTAGGCTGCTTATGTGTTTCTAGGAATTTGTTCATTTCTTCTAAATTATCCATCTTGTTGGCATATAATTTTTCAAAGTATCCTCTTATGATACTCTTTATTTCTGTGGGATCAGTGGTGATATCCCCTTTCTCATTTCTTATTTTATGTATTTATGTCTTCTTTTTTTCTTTGTTAGTCTAGCTAAAGGTTTGTCAATTTTATTAATCTCAAAGAACCAGCTTTGGGTTTTGTTTACTTTTTCTAGTACTTATTTTATTTTCAGTTTCATTTAGTTCTGCTCTCATCTTTATTTCCCATTTTCTACTTCCTTTGGGTTAGTTTGTTGTCTTTTTCTAATTCCTCCAGGTGTGTAGTTAGGTCTTTGATTTTATGGTATTATTCTTATAGCCAGACTACTCTGAGTAGTGTGACATATCTGACCCAAGGGTTTAAAATAAGGAGTTTCATTACTCCATTTTGCAGATTAGAAGACTGACACTAGAAGATGTTAAGTAAATTGCCAGGGTCACTCAGGTAATGGTAAAAGCAAATTCAAACCCAATAATCTTATGCCAGAATCCATGCCAGCCAGTTGCCAAGGCAAGACTTGAGCTTAGTTAGCATACATAGCAGTATATATGTCTCGAATTGACAGAGATTGTTGATCTTTACTAATGGAGAAAGGCATATGCTTGGAAAGATATAATGGAAGATAATCCCTTTATAATATGTGTTTGGGAGTGGAGTGTGCTTTTCTACATATTTTGAGTAAATAAATGTCTGATCATAGAATTCCCCAACAAAGAACGGACTGTCTTATAGAGAAGTAGAAAACTGTCTAGTTTCATTGTTGTCACTCCTACCCACTCCTTTTTATTATCTGTGTTCACTGGTAGAAATAGCTTGTTTTGACTGCTATTCAACTAATAATCATTGAGTGCCTGCTATGTAGTAAGTTAGGAATACAATGTGGAACAAGATAATCATGACCCCTATCCTGCAGGGACACTATTGCCATTGCGTGTGGGATAGTTCTTGGTGTGTACCCCTTGTGGCAGCACATTTAGCATTTCTGGCCCAGAATGGCATTAGAAATGTCCCATCTCCTCTCCCCCAAATTTTGTGACATCCAAAAGGACTCCAAACATTTCCCAAAGTCCCCGGCAGGGTTTGGGGTAGTGGTATTGCCCCTGGGTGATATTCAGAGTCTCAGGCCAGCTGGTCGGAGTGAACCACCTGCTCACCACCTGCTCACCACCTGCTATTACTCCATGTTGAATAACTGATTTTCAGCATCATTATAAGTGAAAATTTTATTATATTCTGATAATAATAACTATATATGATTGCTGTAAAACACTCTGGAAATACAGAAAGGTACAAAGAAGAAAATGAAAAAAATCATCATTCTACTGCTCAGTGATTACTAATATTAAGATTCTGTTATATCCTTTTAGGATTTAGTGAGCATATGTGCTTACTCTCTGGCACCTTTGGGTGTGCTTGTGCTCACTTATTTTCTCTCTTACACAAAAATAATGCCCTTGATTATAAAAATTGGGTCATACATTTTGTTTTTAAACTTTTGATACTCCTGTCTTAAACATTTTTTAATGTTAATAAGTGAAATTTCATGTCTTTTTATTGGCCAAATAGTATTACATGGTACAAATGCACCATAATTTAAGTAAGCAATTAGGGATATAGCTTCATTCTTGACAAATTCTTGGCTTTCTTCTGTATTTTTAAAGTGTATATAATGATATGAAATCTCTCTTAGATTAAAGGCATTTTCCTTCTTTCTATAATCCCAAATTTGAAATGCACTTGCAACTTTTAATTTATCTCTGAAGAAATAAAAAAACAAATTTCATAATTTACAATTATCACCTTTAGTTGTACATATATATATATATATCTTTAGTTGCACATTTATATACATATAGCATTACATTAGAAGCAATTAGCAGCATAATTATAATCAAGAACCTTAAGCCCCGTAGAGACTAAGGATAACGCATCTATTATTTAGTTAAATGATTTAGCATTCTAGATTTAAAGATTTTTAGAGAGTGTGACCTCCCAAATATACCTTTATCCTACTCCAGAGTTTAATAACCTTATAGGGATGGTCTTTCTTTATGATACATCAAAATCTCCCTTTCTATAATTTAAACTCATTCTTTTTAGGTCTGTTTTTAAGGAGATGTTAAGTTTCTCTTCAACATACAAGTCATTATACTGCTTTATTGATTTTACCTGGAAGTTTGTAAACAAAATATAAAGAAAAAGACAAGTAAATTTGAAAATAGGTTTTTAAGGTCTTTCTCCCCTTTCTTTCCCTAGACTAAATATCTTCCATAGATTGAATCTTTCCTCTCTCCTGACAATACCCATTTTTCCTGACCTTTTCATTGCCTCTCCAATTGTTCCATGTCCATAATAAAGTATGGAGAAAATAACTGAACATAGCAACCTACATTAAGAGCTCAATGAAGAGTTTAAGAAAAATAGTAATTGTCAGCTTTTGGATATCAAATTCCAAAATCCTGCTTATTTTTAAGATACAAAATTGTTGACACATATTCAATTTGTAGAATGCTATGATTTGAGTCCAAACAATTACTCTTTTCTTGGTTTTGTGGGATTAATTAACCTTTTACCTTTAATAAATTTCAGGATGTTTTTAATGGACTACTGATTGTATTTTCTATTTGCAGATGAGTAAAGTGATTTTATAGACAATATTACAATACAATAAGATTTAAGTACAAATTTCAGTAAGGTAAAAAAACATATTTTTGGATTCATTGCTATCAAAGATACTAGAATTCTATAATATGAAGAATGAATTATTCCTAGAAAATATTACTATTACTCACAAATGCTACCATATCTTAGAGTTGTTAAAATCTATAAATAGACTGTTGCTTATGGATATTACTTTTAAGAGCCAATGTACTTAGGCAACAGACTTTGAGTTATGAAATAAAATCAATATTTTAAATTGTATAAAGTGATATTGTTTAATAATGTCCTTTATGATGACATGTTAGGTTTAATATGAACAGTTATTTTTAATTTTTTTATATTTATAGTTTCAAAATAATACTATTTTAAGTATTTTAAAATACCATTTTAAAACCAATTGTCATTGGCCTTGGTAAAAAGCAAGTAACTTGTTTATCCTGTGTGCACTGTAAATTCAGTAAAATTAGTTGAGGAAAAAAAGCACCAGGAAAATACCAAGAAACTCACTCTGGTTTCTAGATTCATAATACCAATAGAAAATACATATATAAACTTGATCATCACTTCTAGCAAAATGCAAGAAGAAAAAGAGGGGTATAGTTTGCTGCTCTAATTCATAGTCCTTGCACAAAGGAAAGCAGTATAGAGCAGTAGCTTTGAAATCCTGTCTCCAATGAAATATTATTCAGACTCCCAATAGAAAAAGAGATAAAAGTGGATCTGCTCTGCAGGTAAATTCTACCTCCAATCATTCCTCAAGGTAGCTCCTGAAGAAGTTTTTAAACTGAGAAACATAATTTGAAAATTACTTATATAATGAATAAGAATATTTGTAAGAATAAGACTTACAAGATATGGGTTTACAACCTAGATCTTATACCTTCTAGCTCTAGACCTTTGGGGTACTTGAAGTGGTTCTTAGTCTCGGTTTTCCCACCCATAAGATGGAGACAATCCCTACTCCACGTAACTGACAAGGATGTGAAAACTTAAATAAGATGATACACACAAAAAGATCTGTTAGGTGTGACCTTCTATGTAAATATAAAGTATATTATCATTATTGTGCTACATGCTATTCAATATTTAAATGCCAACATATTTTCCATTCTCTATCACCCCCTTCCCAAGACACTTTCTTACTGTATATACAACAAAGGAGTTTAATGCTATCAAAACAAAAGAAGGACCAAAAATCAGATTAAAAGAAAAGACGTGGGATGGATAGATACATGTAGAATTTGTTTTCTATTGCTTCTCTTGTAATAATTCAAAGATCCCCATAATGTGGCTCCAAAACTTGTTTGAAACAAATATCCAAACAAATGATATATAAGCTTATTTCCCACATAGTACTTTCCCAAGGAAAAGACTCCACCAAAACATCTACTGATTAATTTCCTCTAAAAGTATTTTTCTAATAAATGTATTTGCAAGCACTTTTAAAAGAAGTATGCTATGGAACCCCTTTTCTCCAGACCCACAATAGCTGTCAGAACTATTACATCATCAATGTCCACAGTCAGATGTCCTCAATCATGAAAATTGAGTCATAAGGAAAAATAGTGTCAGATTCCTTTATTTACATAGGCAAATCAGTTTGAGAAATATGATAAAGTAGTAAGAATTCCTAGGAACAAAACTTGAAAGAGTTGGTAATAAATCCCTTTAAATATACTATCTGTGATAAATTATTATAGCAACTATACATAATTGTTATTTCTTATAAATCATGTCACAAAGATTTTAGACACAAAACTGTTCAATTTCTCTTTCTTCCAAACATATATCCATAATAAAATTTTAGAAAAGGTATAGGAGAATTTTTGGTGCACTAGTGGAGGACATTTACAAAACCACAGGTTTGAAATGGATGGTATAGCACCATCCCACCTGCTATCCTAACCAGAAGACAGTGTTTTTATCTTCCCACAGAAGCTGAAGACTTTTCCCAAAAGGCAATGGCTACTTAAACATAAAGAGTCCATAAATCAAATTGAAATAAGAGGCAGTTTTGCTCCCAGTGATTGAAACCATATAAACAAGGTTGCTAAAACTAATATATAAACTTAAAAGTATAGCTTTTTAATGACACATTAACACTTTACAAAAATTATTAGATTATATAAACTCTTACAAAAAGTCAACCACATGATTATCTTAAAATAACACCAATTTTAATCATATAGACTTCTTTAATTCAAAAAATGTTAAAATAGAAATGTTTTATCATCCTTAAGGAGTTCTCAATTGCAGTTCAACTACTTGGAAAGGTAGGGAAGTAATTTGGTTGCAAACATATCTCAAGGACTAAAGACAAAGAATAGCTTACATGTACTCACTCCCTATCCCTCCAATAACCATCCCATGCCCTACCCCGGATCTTTTCACCTTTCTGAATGCCAATGGAAGGCCTCTCTTTAAAGTCCTGTTGTAGTGGAAGCAGAAGTTCATGCAACCAAACTGTTGCACCTTCTTGCATAACCAACCCATTATTGAGTAGAGGAATTATGACATCAGCAGTATGCTAGGCAATTACTCCACTAAATAGTTAATATACACTGGTCTGCATGCTACCATTTAACTGGCTGAATTTCATAAGGGCAACTGCTATGCTATCTACCTTCAATTTGAATTTACTGATACAGATTTAATGTTTAGTAATCTATGAAGCAACTATAGAAATGATGTGACATGTACATTTATTTGACTGCCATATTAGAATGCCAAATCCAGGCATCATACAGAGTAGTCATTAAACCACCCTTGAATACTACCTGGAAATGTTCACATTAAGGGAGACAGTATTTGTTCTCACTGCTTACAATAAATTCTGTGTATTAGCCATTATTATTAAATGCAGCAATCCTTTAATCCTACCAAGGGCAGAGGAAGGGGGAAAGGATTTTGGGAAGAGGAGTTCTCCTGTAGTTTCTATAACACCACAAAAAGCTAGGCTATTCAAAGCATTTAAAAACATAAAATGCAAGCACATAATGGAAAAACCACTCTAATGTAGTTTTCCCTTAAACATATACAGTAGTGAAAGAAAGGAAATGTTTTCATTGTATTACTATTTCCAATAATCAAGAAAAGGGAAAATTTACATCAAAATCTTAAATACATAAAAAGCTATCGAAAAATTTCTGGCATGAGATCCCCTAATTTGACCTATTAAAACACCCTATGTTTTTGAGGCAGTTGGAAACTTTTGTGGATCTACAAAATCATGTCCTAAGAGTTAATCCACTTCTGTGCATGTAAACCTATTGTAGGTAGGACCTTTTGATTAAATTACTTCAGTTTCGGGCCTTTGATTAGATTGCATGACGCAGGGTGGGTCTTAATCCTCTTACTGGAGTCCTTTATAAACGGAGGAATAAAAAGCCACAGGCACAGAAGAAAGCTGCAGAGGCAGAGAGGAACCCAGAAGCTGAGAGGAAGTCACATTAGCCAGAAGCTGAAAGCAATGAGGCCTGGAGGAGAGGGGAGAAACAAGTGGAAGCCACCATGTACCTGATTACCCACAAGTACAGCGCAGGAAGAAAGGATCTCCTGATAATGACTTGATTTGGACACTTTCACAGCCTCAGAACTGTAAGTTTATTTCCTATAAATCCCCATTGTAAATTCCAGCCCATTTCTGGAATATTGCTCCCAGCAGCTTTTAGCAAACTAAAACAAAAATTGGTACCAGAAGAGTGGGATGAATGCTGCTATGAAAATACCAAAAATGTTGCAATGGTTTTATAAATCTGTAATGGGTAGATTTTGGAAGAATTGTGAAATACTTGATGGAAAAGGCCTAGATTGCTTTGAGAAGATTGTTGGTAGAAAGATGGACACTAAAGATGGACGCTTCTGGTGAGGACTTAGATAGAAATGATGGATGTGTCATTGCAAACTGAAAGGAAGGCAATCCTTGTTTTAAAATGGCTGTATAATCAATAGTTATTTTAAATGTTAATGCAGGAAAAAAAAATGTTAATGCATTAAACTCTCCAGTCAAAAGGCACATATTTGCAGGACAGATAAAAAAGCATTATCTAACTATATGCTATTTATAAGACACATACCATAAATTCAAAGATCCAAGAGGTTTAAAGTAAAAGGATGGGGGAAAAAAATACCATGCAAATATTAACAAAAATAGCTAAGGTAGCTGTACGGATATCAGATAAAAAGATGTTAAGTCAAAAACGGTAACAAGGGACAAAGAAGAGACACTATATACTGATAAAGGGCTCGAATCAATAATAAGATATAATAATTTAGAAATAAATATGCACTAATGACATACCCAAAAACATATGAAGCAAATATTGACAGATATAAAGGGAGAAACAAATGGATCTAACATTAATAGTAGGAGACTTCAATACACTACTACCTATAATGAATAGACCACCTAGACGGAAGAACAGCAAGGAACTAGAACACCTGAATGATACTATAAACCTACTACAACTAACAGATATATAGAGAACAATTTAGTCATTCTTTTCTAGTGCACCTGGATGAATCTCCAGGATGGACTATATGTTTGATCACAAAACAAATCTTATTAAGTTCAAAAATACTGAAATCATATAATGTATCTTTGACCACTATGGAATGGAGGTAGAAAACAAATAACAGATGGAAAAGTGGAAAATTCACAAATATGTGGAAATTAAACAACACACTCAAACAACCAATGGGTCAAAAAAGAAATCCCAAAGGAAATTGGGACATATCTTGAGGCAAATAAAAACAAAAACACAACATACCAAAACCTATAGGATACAGGAAAAGCAGTGCTTGGAAGGAAATTTATAGATGTAAATGTTTACATTAAGAAAGAAGAAAGATCTCAAATTATAGAGATCTAATTTAATAACTGAAGGATCCAGAAAAAGAAGCGCAAACTAAACTGAAAACATGCAGAAAGAAGGAAATAACAAAGATTAGAGGGGAGATAAATGAAATAGGGATTTAAAAAGAGAGAGCATGAATGAAGAAACCAAAGGGTGGTTCTTGTAAAGATCCATAAAAACAACAAAACTTTAGCTAGCATGACAAGGAAAAAAAGGAAAGGACACAAAATCAGAAATGAAAGGGTGGACATTACTACTGATCCCACAGAAATAAAAGGGATTATAAGAGGATACTGTGAACAATTGTATGCCAACAAATTACACAACCTAGCTGAAATGGACAAATTCCTAGAAACATACAAAATCTATTTAAACTGATTCAGGAAGAAACAGATGATCTCAACAGACCAAAAACAAGTAGAGATTGAATCAGTAACCAGAAACATCCCAACAAAGAAAAGTCTAGGACCAGATAGCATCAATGATGAATTTTACCAAACATTCCAAGAAGAATTAACACCAATCCTGCTTTAACACTTGCACATAAAGAGAGAATACTCCCTAACACATTCTAAAAGCCAACGTCACCCTAAAACCAAAGTCAGCTAAAGATAACATGAGAAAATTATAGACTAATGTACCATGAAAAACAGAAATGCAAATGCAAAAATCCTCAATAAAATACTAGCAAATGAAATCCAGCAGTTTAAAAAATTACACACTATGATGAAGTGGGATTTATCCCAGTTATGCAAGGTGTTTCAGCATAAGAAAGTTGAATGCAATATACCACATTAATAAGAAAATGGGGAAAAAAACACATGATCATCTCATTTGACGTAGAAAAATATTTGACAAAATCAAATGCCCTTTTTGATTAAAAAAATTAGAAAACTAAGACTAGAAGGAAATTTACTCAATATTATAAAGGGTGTGGCAGTTTGATATTATTTATGAATTCCAAAAAAAGATATTTGATTATGTTTGTAAACTGGCCTGTTACCCTGGGCATGAGACCCTTTGATTGTATTAGATTCAGCTGAGATGTCTTTGATTAAATTATGTTAAGATTAGGGCTTTGATTTGACCACATCTTTTAGGGCTGAGCCCCCACCCCCATGATGGGCTGAAAAAACAGAATATCACATGGAAGTATATACACAGAGAAGATACACAGAGGATCCAGAGGCCCCAGGAAGAGAGATTAGCCTGACAGTTTACAGCTGACCTTATAAAGAGAACAGAGCAGCTGAGCCTGGAAAGAAATGAGCTCCGGGAAGAGAGATGAGCTTTATGCCAGCCTACAGCTGAGACTAGAAGAAGCTGAAACCACGGAGATTTAAGAGAAAGAGAAGGCTGAACCCTCACAAACTTGCCCACCATCTTGCTTCAACATGTGTCAACAGTTTGGTAAGGAAGTAACCTTGAGTTGGACTCTTTAAGGTCTTGTGACTGTAAGCTTTTACCCCAAATAAATACCCTTTATAAAAGCCAACAGATTTCTGGTACTTTGCATCAGCACTCCTTTGGCTGACTAATACAAAGGGCATACATGAAAAATCCATACCTAACATTATACTCAATGGTGAAAGGATGCCCAATGTCACCACTGTTGTGCACTGGAAGCTCTAAACAGAGCAATTAGGCGAGAAAGAGAAATAGAAAACATCAAATTGGAAAGGAAGATGTAAAACTTTCCTTATTTGCAGAGGTCATGATCCTATATACAGAAAATCCTGAAAAATCCCCAACAAACCTTCTAGGGCTAATAAATGGATTCAGTGGCAGAGTACAAAATCAATACACAAAATCAGTGGTACTTCTATATACTACTAATGAACAATCTGAAGAAGAAATTAAGAAAAAATTCCATTTACAATACCAAAAGAATCAAATATCTACATTAAATTTAATCATAGGTGTAATGAACTTATACATAGAATACTACAAAAAAATTGCTAAAAGAGATCAAAGAAGACCTAAATAAATTGGAAAGTCCATGGATTAGAAGACTAAATACTGCTAGGATTGCAATTCTACCCAAAGCAATTTACAATTCAACACAATCCCAACAAAATTTACAACAGCCTTCCTTGCAGAAAGGGTAAAGCTAATCATCAAATTTACATGAATGGGTAGGGACCCAGAATATCCAAAACCATCTCAAAAAAAGAACAAAGTTGGAGAATCTATACTTATTGATTTTAAAACTTACTATATTTACAGTAATCACAACAGCATGGTACTGGCTAAAGGACAGACAAATAGACCAATGAAATCAAATTGAGAGTTCAGAAATAAACCCACAAGCCTACAGCCAAATGGTATCTGACAAGAGTGCCAAATCCACTCATTTGGGTAAGAATAATCTCTTAAACAAATATGCTGGGAAAATTGGATATATACATGCAAAAGAATACAGGAAGACCCCTTCTTCACACTAGACACAAAAATTTACCAAAAATGAGACCTCAGTAAAAACAAAATTATAAAACTCATAGAAGAAAACATAGGGAAGCATTTTCAGAGTCTTGTGTTAAGCAATGGCTTCATGAGCAACAAAAGAAAAACAGATAAATGGGACTTCAAACAAATTAAAAACTTCAACAGAAGACTTCATCATTAAAGTAAAAAGGCAAACTATAGAATGGGAGAAAGTATTTGGAAGACACATATCTGATAAGGGTTTAATATCCACAATATATAAAGAAATCCCACAACATTAAGAAGACAAGCAACCCAAGTAAAATATGGGCAAAAGACTTAAATACACCTTTCTCCAAAGAAGAATACAAATGACAAAAAGCACAAGAAAAGATGCTTAAAATGAATGGCCACTAAGGAAATGGAAATTAGAACAATGATATACAATTGCTCACCCATTAAATTGGCTACTATTTTAAAAACAAACAACAAAAAGAAAAAAACACGGATAATTACAAGTGTTGGAGAAGATGTGAAGAAAGAGGAACACTAGTTCACTGTTGGTGGCAATGTAAAATGGTACAGCCACTGTGGAAAAGAGTTTGGAGGCTCCCCAGAAAGTTAAGTATAGAATTTACCATATGACCCAGCAATCCCACTTCAGGATACATACCCAAAGGATTGAAAGCAGGGGCATGAACAGACATTTGCAAATCGATATTCACAGTAGCATTATTTACAAATGCCAAAAGATGGAAGCAACCCAAGTGTCCATTAAAAGATGAATGGATAAATAAAATGTAGTACATTCATATAATGCAATATTATTCAGCCTTAAAAAAAAGAATGAAGTTCTAATACATGCAACAACATGGATGAACCTTGAAGACATCTTGTTGGGTGAAATGAGCCAGACACAAAAGGACAAATATTGTATACCTCATTGATATGAAATAATTAAAATAAGTAAACTCATAAAACTAGAATATATATGATCAGGGGCTGGGAGGAGATAGAGAATAACGAGTTAAACAGAGTTCCTGTTTCCAGGGATGGAAAAGTTTTGGTAATGAATGGTTGCACAACATTGTGAATACAATTAACACTACTGAATTATTTATTGGAATGTGACTAAAAGGGAAAATTTTAGGTTGTATATGTTACTAGATCAAACATTTAAAAATAAACCACAGGACTGTACAACACAGTGAACACTGATGTAAACTTATAATATTGTTTCATCAATTGTAGCAAAGCTATACACTAATGCAAATGTTAATAATATGGAAAACTGTAGGGCCAGGAATAGGGGCATAAATTGGAACTCTATTTTCTGCATGATTTTTCTGTAAATCTATAACTTCTCTAGTTTAAAAAAAAAAAAAATGCCTTCTTTGATATCTAGAGATTATGTGATGATTTTTAAATTATTGAGTTTGTAGATAAATATTAACTGCCATACAACGGAATTATTTTTAAGGTATTTCTTTGCATGACTACATCTACATTTTCAAATGTGTCCTAATTAACCAAAATAGATGAGGAGAGAGAAATTTGATTTTTCAAAAAATTAAAATTCAAAGAATAAACAGATTATTCTAATAATCAGGGGAAACATGTGAGGCATAGTAATATGGAAAAGGATTCTTTGAAAGAATATATACTTGTAAATTGTGAAGAGGAGAGACCAAACAATCCTGAGAATCAGCTACTAACTTCTAATATTTAGAGAAGCAAATTAGCTGCTGACATACATTTGCTCAGATTACTTAAAAGTAAATTATATTGGTTTCTTTAAAAACAAATAAGCAATGAGCAAACAGGTCACAAAGCTGAGGAAAATGTTAAGATGAACTTTTTTTAACAGAAAATATTTTTTTAATCTTTGGTTCAGGGAAGAATAGGGAAAGTTATTTTTAAATCAGTGATTTGTATTGGATTATTACATAGACTTTTGTGTATTTGTTTATAGATGTTCAAAAATGTTTTACCTTTAATTCGGCCCAATGGTAACAGAGATCAATTTAGGACAGGATATATCATTTAATCAACTATAAACAGCATCATAGATGTTTGAAATTGTTTAGTTTTTTTTTTCTTTAAAGGTAAAGATGAATAACATTGACAGTTGCCATAAATTTTTATATTGTTCTATTTCACTTAGAAAATTAACAAAGCTAACAGGCACAGCTGAGTACATATGCACAGACAACAGTCTAAATACACATGTTTGGGGCTGCCTGAACAAGACATGACAAGGATCACTAAAATAATCACAGGTGTTTGCTGTGTATTTAGGCGATTATAAATCAGATGCAGCAAAAATGCAATAATCTGCACTAATTAACACACCCAAGTTCTCAAAATGAACTTGGCAATTTTAACCTTATAATAAGATTTTCCTGTTACTTATTAGTGAGATCTTACAGCTCTATCTATCAGCTTTATTGTCTTTGTGAAAGACAGTATATTTTCTGGCATGAGATATTATACATGTTATCATAAACTAAGTGAATAAACAGTATTCACTTAGTGAGCAAAATGTCTACGAGTTATACATACCTGCAATTAAATATGCTTGTAGGATAAATCTACCTACTGTTTTAATTCTAATCCTTTTCTCCAACTGTCCTCCCCTATGTATAACTTCTTAAGTGACTACTATCAAGTTAGGAACTTTAGGCTAATCTATAAGGTATCTCTGTTTTTTTACTCCTCTCTAAACAGGCCACAAGTAAAACCTCTGAACACATCTTTCACTGCCACCTCATTCTCTGTAATACTACCATAATAGTTAAGGTTCTCTTCATTTCATTAATTATTGCAACTTCCTCAGCTAATATACTAAGATATAAATTTGTCTTTGCCACTCATCATTTTGACCTTAAAACCCAATTCATTTCTTAAAAGTCTTCTCCTGTTTAATATTATTCAATTATTAAGAAAGACCAGGTACTATGTTAGGCACCACACATACAAAAATAAAATATACGTGGTCCCTATACACAAGTAGCTCACAGGCTACCATGCCAATCAAAGCAGATGCTCTCTCCCTAATCTCCAATGCTCTACACTAACCCCATGGAAACTTATTCTCCTTGTTTCTATATTCTATGATGACTTTCTTCTCATCTCTGGCTCAATTATTAAAAATATCCTTATCTTGCTTTTTGACATTTATTGAGGCAGTACTATGTGCTTGGCAATTGCTTAGAGGTGATTCGGTGGTGGAGGATACAACAGGGGACAAAACACAGTTATTTTTCATTCAGTTCCCACCTTACCTGTTCCCAAATACTATCCTAATTTTCTCAATTCCTCTGGAACCCAATAATCTTTCATCTTTTTCACTCTCATTTTCTCATACCTTACAAGTAACAGTAAGCAAATCCTGTTTGTCACCCCTTTCAGATGCTCCCTTGCAGCACCACCCTGAGACCCAGGCCAGAGGGGCCATGGCCCGGGGCCTTAAACTTTAGAGATTCCACTTTAAGCCTCTGGCCAGGCACCTCCTCCTGAGATGAGAAGTCTCCATGCTTTCTGACTCCTCTAGACTACCTCCGCAGATTCTGAGGACCCCAGATTCCCTTGCACAGCCCTGGACTACTCTCCCCAGGGAGAAAGAGATGTGGAAATGCAAACCTCTAGGCCCAGGAGTAGTCAAGAGACAGCTTACAAGGGAAAGGCAAATTTGGGGCTGGGCATGTGGACATGCTAGAGAAAAGAACTTAGGATTTGGGGAAAAAGAGGTGAGCTGCAAGATAGGAATAAGGAAACAAAGAAAGCCAGTTCTCCCTTTGCATTAGAACACAAGCCTGAAAAATCTGATTATCATAAATTCAAATATATCATCTAGCTCATTACAAGGGTATATTGGTCAAATTTGGAGCTTAGAATATTTTATTTAACAGTTAGCTGATTTGCAACATTTAAATATTTAGAAAAATAATTAATGAGTTTCCATTCATATTCTTTCCATCATTAGTGTTAAGGATGAGCCTGGTCATCCATCCTATTTCCACTGATGGTTCCCCATCCCCAATTCTTATAACCCACCAAATAATGATTATTATACTTGTAGCAGCAGTAGAAGTAGCACTGATAACACTTCTCAATGAGGGTCCTAGCATAGTGCCAGGCATCTATCTATGCTAGGCTTTTTCACACTCTGTAATACTGACAACCCCACTGGCTAGATGTTACCTACCCTTATGGATAAAGTGAAAGTAACAGACTGGCAGTAGAGGATTATAACCAAGGTCTTTCTGAATTAAAAGCCCCAATTCACCTTTATACTTCCTTTCAGGTGATTAATACAGGTTTGCCTGACTTCAAACTCACTTTTTGCTAATCCATCCTACACAAATATGCCAGATTACTCTCCCTAAAGGGCCATTTTCATCTTCACATTTGACCCACTTTAAAAAATATACACTAAGGAAGCGGATGTGGCTCAAGCGTTTGAGCTCCCGCTTACCACGAGAGGTCCATGGTTCAGGATCTGGTACCTCCTAAAAGTGAGCTGGCATGACAGGCAGGTGTGGCAAGCTGACACAACAAGAGACACAAAAAGAAAAACAATTAGAGACAACAAAGCTGGGAGCAGAGGTTCCTTGTGCCTCCTAAAGAAGACGAGCTATACAGTAAGCTGACGTGATGGACAGGCGCAGCAAGCTGACGCAACAAGATGACTCAACAAGAGACACAAGAAGAAAGGAAAAAAAAACTTAATGAGAGACACAACAAAGCAGGGAACGGAGGTGGCTTAAGCAATTAGGCACCTCCCTCCCACATCGGAGGTCCTGGGTTCAGTTCCCAGTGCCTCCTAAAGAAACAAAAAAAGAAGATGAACAGACACAGAAAATATAAACAATGAGGGAGTAAGGAGAAATAAATAAATAAAATAAATCTTTAAAATATATATATGTATATATACTAGCTGTTTATTCTCTATCCAGTTACGTTCCAAATTCTTAGCCTGATTTCCCTTCCCACTATTTCCCAACAAACTCTTCAGGCTGTTCCCTACACACACCAAGATCACACCTGCCTCTACTCCTAGCATGTGCTTAACACCTGCTGTTCCCTACACACACCAAGATCACACCTGCCTCTACTCCTAGCATGTGCTTAAACACCTTCCTCACAGCCAAATACCTTCAAACTCCTCTTAAAATTCATCTCATGCCTTCCTACTCCCTGAAGGTGTCCCTAACCACTCAACCCCAAAATCTTTTTCTACCATTTTTCTACATCCCCATGATATTGATAGTATTTAATCAGTCAGTCAACAAATAATTAAGCTAGGTACTTAGCATGGTGAGAACCACAAAAGATATGACATACCCTATGACTTCAAATCAAGTTAGAGTTAATCTTGTTAGAAGGAGGTAGAACATAGTGGTAAGGTAGTTCTAGAGACAAGAGTTCCTAGCTGAAACTCCTGCCACAGTCACATATTTGCATAGACTTTGGCACATTATTTTCATCATACAGTACTAAGCAGCAATTCTTTTATAAAGAGCAGAGTTTTGGGTCTTGGAACCTATTTAAATTTAAAAATGTTTGAGAACCTCAAAGAACTTTAATGTGTGTTATATCCAGTGGTGTGCTAGTTACTGTTTAACTACCAGCTCTATTACCTCCACCGCCATCCCCCCAATAATATATTTTTTAAGCCAGATTTGTAGTAGAGATGCTGGTTTCCAGGCTATAAATATATCCACTATAATTACTTTCAAGTAGCAATGTGACATCACTGACTACAGAATTTGGAAGAGAGAGCAACATTGGTTCTCTTGAGCTGGTAAGAGCAGACTCTAGCATGTCACTAGTTATATCTATTCATATTCATCATAATAGAAAATAATAAATATTTGTAATTAATTTTAAAATCACAATAAAACCAAAACATGTTAACATTAAGAAGTTATTTTTATGAAATATATCGAAAATTTCCAAAACCAAAGATTTTATTGAAGAATGGCATTGTTTTACATTTTTGCAAACTTCTTTAATACCTTGCTTTATAAGAGACAATTAGATTCTCAAATCTACTTCTGGACTCAATCTGCTCTTTTAGTTGAAGAATATGAAGTCACATACGCAGATGTAGTTAAAAAAGGGAAAACATCATGAGGTAGGTAAACCCCAGGGTCCTCCAATCACACTTTGAGAATCATAGTCTACAGTATACATAAGAGATTTTGGTGTTAAAAGACCTCACCAATAGTGAGAGTTTGGTAGTTTAGTTTTTTCTTACCTAGCAAATCTCAATATGAAGAGTTCTAACTTTAGACTGCACTGAAAAGAAAGTTGACAATTCCCATGTATACTGCATACATATACCTAGACATATACATATCTATCATACTTTCCCCAACTTAAGAAAGATAACTCCAAAGTAAGAACATCTCCATTTTGGGAGAGAAAAATTCTAAACAGCAAGAAAATTTATGAAGCTAAAATATGAAATTTCACTGAGCTGGACATAAATATTTAATTAAGCATAAAAGGTACAATTATGTTCTACATTTTTACAAGTAGACAATTGTATCAAGCATACAAGATAAGTCAAAGTTAAATATTCACTGATGTCAAGAAATGGTTGTTATCAGAAAAGAATATATTTTAACTCTAAAATTTTAAATTTCTAAATTTTACTAATTTTGGCAATATTTAATTCTTTTAAACTAATGTCATTAAGCAGTTTAATAACACAAGCGCATACGTAGTACTCAAGAAAAAAAAACCATTTATTTAAAAATTGCAGAACCACTAGTAACAGTGGTTTTGTCTGAAAAAGACTATTACTGTGTAACATTAAGTACTATTTCCCTGTTCTAAGTATTACTTTAGCCTGGAATTTTTCTTACACTGAAAATATCAAGGCAATGTTGAGCACATTCTGTGCTCTTCTTTTCCTTAAGCTTGGCCTGGAATTACCTTCCTCACAGACTGAAATAACATAATCATTGACTAAACCAGTTTTATCTCACTAGCTACTATTAAGTCTATTAAATTTCAAACCACTTTTTGTAAATATTCTCTTTTCATTAGATTAAATGCCTGTATTATCCCTTAAGCACCAACAGAATATATTAAAATTTAAACTACAATATTTTGTAAATCAATGAAGAGCATGTTAGACATTTTTTAAGGAAAGTACCAGATTTTTATGTGAGTACACTGTTGCCTTTCTTCTCAGCTTCAGAAGCAATGGATATTCATTTTTAGTTCTCTTACATCAAAAATATTAGGTGCTAACAGGAGGCTGGGTAGTTTACCCGCTTCTGTTCTTAAAGTTTTTGATATGGAAGAAAAGTCTGAAGAGAGGCTATTTAAGGAGTACAAAGCTCACCATATATATATAACTAAAATAACTAAATTTGCTCTATTCTTTAAATTCCACCATTTACACAGGGTTATAAGTATTTTATGTGTTACTGCATATTTTTTCCTATCAATTATTGCTCTTGAAATCTTTAAAGATACTGCCCCAAGACTGAATCTGTGAATGAGAGGGGTCACTTTATATAACAGTTTAAACTCACCAATACTGAAAATGACTTCATATACACTGCATAGCATCCCTCTTTGAAAATAATTCTGATTGTTTCTGATTATATCCAGTTCCACATTACTATTGTCAGCTGCCACCCTCTTCACCTGCAAAACTCTCCTCACATCCTACCATAAGGAACAGGCTAACAAGATTTGCTACCAGTTTGAGTGCTAATACCAGGATGCCATATTAAGCTCTCTATATACATTTATCTTATATTATCTTTCATCTTATAACCCCATTGGATAGGTAATATCAAAAAAAAAAAAAAAAAAAAAAAAAAAACACAAGGAATCTGGAATCAAAGTAGTTAAGAAGTTTGTTCAAGGATAATTGGCTATCAAATAAGAGCCAGGATTTGAACTCAGGTCTGTCTTACTCAAAAGACTAGGACTCTTATCTTTCCCTCGCAATTCTGCAATCTGACAAACCTTATGCAATATGCATGAGATATTTTTATTTTTTAAACTAAGACTAATAAGAAGTCATGGCTATTTTTGAATGTGGAATTGGCCTAAGAGTGTGTCACACAGCATAGCTTGGATCTTTGTAGAAATTTTCCCGTTCCATGCAAGTACTACAACAGCCTTCTATTAATATTCTAACACTCCTGTCAGGAATATATATTCAAGATTAGTTGAGGGAAGTAATCTTCTCACACATCTGCCTCACACCGAACCTGTGGTGCATCTTCAAGAGTGAGCTATGATTGGATATACATAGACTGATATATGTAGCACATATCCCATGCCTCGTAATGTAGAAGATAAGGATAAAGTAATGAATTGTTACAGTGCATAACAGGATGGGCTATTTAACTGCTAAACTATAACATAGAATAATTGATAGGCATGACTATTCTATAAAGTGATATACAGTTACTATGTAAAATATAGATGGAATAAAGTAAGCAGCAGTAAAATAAAACTTCAGAAATAGCATTTAAGATAACAAGAGCCACATTAATTTTTCTCTAGAAAAGCAGACAACTCAATGTTGTGAATTCAAGTACTAAATTCACTGTTTTCTCTCTTGGATTACTAAGAGACAAAGAACGTAAAAAATATTTAAGAAATTGTTAAGTTAGTGGTGAACTTCTAAAAGTTTAAGTTCTGCCTGGAAAGGTAGTATTTACATTGAATTGGAGCAATAACTCATAACTAAGCAGGAAAAAAAGTTTTTCTACTGATGCCACATGAATCTGTGGATCTTTGCCTCATACTAAGATCCTCTGGTTATGAAGTTAGTATGCTATTACTAATCTCTGAATGGGAAAATGCCACTGTGGGTAAACTATTATAAGGTTATAAAATGCAAAAGAGCATGCTGCTTAATCACTGATAAACATCTCTACCAAAAGCAAATTTTATTGTTTAAAAGAATAGTTGATAATATAGCATTTACTTGTTCTATGCCATTCACTTGCTTAAGAGGCTGATTTTACCTTTAGCTGAAGCTGTGTATTTTTCTAATCTGTTTAGGGCAGCTGTCAAGTAATCAGAGTAAGCAGTACCATTTTAATAAGGAAGTCTTTTAATGAAATATAATAGGTCACAAATACCTAATTTTTGCTCTTTACTGTAATTGCCAGTCTTTACTATAACTGCCACTTTAACAATCTTTTCCAAATGCTGACACAAAAGATGAACAAATCAAGGGTATTAGCGTGTGTGTATATTTACAGCTCATTGCTGTCAAAGGCTGTAGTTCCACTCCCAACTTAAGCAGCTATATGAGGATCTGTTTCTTTTGATGGAGGCATCCTGTTTCAGGTTGTGAATATCTAAATTAATCTCCTTTTCATGGCTACATTAGCAAACACATACTAAAGGATACACATGAGAAATGTGGACAAAGTTTCAGCACAATATTACAGCTTAAGGAATAACACAGACACTTTTACTGCAACCATAGAGAACTGTATACTTTTTTAAAAATAAATTCTCTGCTCTATTAGTTATTAGTTCATAATTTCAAAAACAATATTATATACAGTTCAAATAGCCTGTTTTCTTAAAGTTTAAGTATATTATAATTGTCAGGTTTACATAAACTTCCACTTAAATTACATATACAAAACTAAAAGGAGTTACTGGAAAATTAAAATAAAGAAGAGAGGACTCCAAAGAGAAAGGAAGTGCAAATATTACGAATTTTTTTTTTTTCAAAAAACACATTCACTACGATTATTTTGCTATAGTTCAATTTTAAAATTTATAATAAAAAGTGAATTCTTTAAAAAAAAAATTCCCTGAAAACTTCTTACATAATTATTTTAACTTTTTATCTTGTTTTATTTTGAGCATACTATTTTTTTAATTAGTGGCTTTTCAAATTTGGTAGTTATTGCTATTTTAATAACAGAAGCCTTGTACACAAACAGCAATAGTTTTATGAGAAGTCTGCCCATTTTTAAAAGGCTAAGCTTGCCCAAATCAAACGAGCTTATTGTGAAAAGAAAACCATGACAACTGTTTGTACCTCTTGCTTTATTATTATATCCGGCCTGGTCACTCTTAGAAATTCAATCTATTATGGTTGCTAGGAGTGTTGCTGTGCAACCTAAAAGGGTATGCTGTGCTTTCAGACTAAGGAAGGCAAATAAACCTGTAGGCTTCCCTCTATGTGTCTGACCAGTATGTTTAAAGGGCTTAATACTTTTCAAGAGTGATTGGCCCACAATTCAAGACACATCCTATTAAAAGCAAGTCACACTGAGAGATTTCAACAAAGGGACAAAATACTAAATATACACAAATATTCAAAATGTATCCTCAGAATCCCTAATTTAGTAAAACAAACAAAGAACAGATTATGATCTACATTTCAATTATACCACCTACCATTTACAAGTTTTTATTTCCATACAGTCTCCTAAAAGGTTATAATGGATATAAATGAACTGAGAAAGTTTCAGGAATAAAGGCAGTACACCAAAGTACCTTCGACTGTGATTTTTAAAAAACTAATCTATCATATAAAGTCTAATAATAGAAAAATTAATTAAATCTAAAAACCCAGAAGTCAGGAAGTTTTTAGTAAAACCTAAAAATTTACCCCTCCCCCCTCAAAAAAGAATCATTGAAAAACTGAATTCTCAATTTCATTTTAGTATAAAAACAGATGAGTCTTTGTTTTGCTTTTCATCCTTTTTGGTCAATAATGATTTGATATTAAAGCTAAAATATATTCTATCCAATCATATGCAAATTATATAACTTTAAAGATTAATGCTCAGTAAGTTATTCACATAAATTCACTGCAGTTAGATAGCAGTACCTTAACATAAATAAGGAGAGAGAAGAAAAGTAGATTTTATCAATTTAATACTGCCAAACTAAAGTTTTGTGAAAGAGATGAAATTTGTAAAGTGGACATTTAGAGAGGGTTTCCACCTCCTTTAAAGATGAAATTGTATTTACTTTTATTTACTTATATATTATAGGCTTTTTTCATAAAGTAATTGAAGAAAAAAAAAGATGAAGTTGATCTTCTACTATAGAATACCAAAGACCCTAGAGATAAATACATGATTTAACAATAATCATCTTAAATATGAAAATCCATCTAGAACATTCCAAGGATATTTTGGCTATATATTAACAATGCCTGAAACTTTTGAAAGTTAAAAATATATATATTTTTTTAAATCAGGGAATATTTACTCTCCATTCATGGCAACAATAGCCCTCCTATCTAATAGCTAACTACTCTGAGCTGAGAACACTTCTTAAAATAATCTGTCAATCGCAATATTTCAATCTTTTAAAAACAGCCATTGTTATCTATCCTTCACTAGTTGCTTTTATTTCCTCTTCTCATTACACATGTGGGAAGCAGAGAAAAGGAAATTAAGTATTTCTCTAAAAGTACGGAAGAGCAACAGAGGAATGTGGAACAACCCAAAAAAAGGAGGAAAAAGAAACCAATAATAAAGTAGAGCTGAAGCAGGCTGCAAGATGCAAAGCCAACATCTGCCTGAAGAACTAGCGTGAGGCTAGAAGAGAATGGGTTGGCTAAGAAGGTTTAGAACTGAAACTGACTCTAAGTAAAACCACACAGAGCAGAACAGAGCAAATCCAATGGGAGAAAAAGAGCAGGAGAAAGGATCTCAAAGAGAGACAAGAATGCATTAGAAAAGTAATAACTGAAAGAATATTTGCAGAAAGAAACATGGGGGTTAATTTTACAGATGAGGAAGAAAATAAAAAGTAAAGAAAAACCATATGAAACGTTCATATTCAATAATTTTATTTTCCTTGATCCATCCCTACTTCTTCAGAAGGCATGCTACAACTCAGGCGGAAAAAAGTTCTTAAAAGACACAGAGTTGACAGTGGACACTTAAAAGTTATTAGTAAATTTAATTTTACAAAGACTTTAAATGCTTTTCAGTTCTCATTCAGGAGAAGAGAACTTTGATTCCAAAGCTTCAAGGCCTAATGTATAGAAAATATATTTTAAAGTAATTAAAATTGATATTTTTTCCAAACAAGGACAAAACGTTAAAACGTGGGTGCACACAGACACATAAACATACACACATACACACACACAAACACACATTACAGATGTCAATAAAGTTATTAAAGTCAAATTCTGCCCAGGAGTATATGATTCACAGGCCATGTGCTAGATAAATGTGTTAACTTTCAAATCAGTTCTTTAATACTTGGTCAATTACTAGTCATTGAATTAAATGATGATGGAAGAATCAAAGTTCTAAACATGCTACATTAATACATAGGATCCTAGGCTCTATTAACTGAAAGGCAATGGGGCAAAAATAAAAGTGGTGGTGGTGGATATCCCATACTGAAAGTGTTGAGAGTGCTTAATGGTGTTCATTAGGCCCTTGTGTCTCCAAAGCTATAGTGCCACAATCTAATTATAAAGTGCAACATAACATCCTTAACAGAAATCATAAAACATATGTAGCTACAGAGAATAGTTTATTTACCCATGGAATTAAGCCTCTTTTATAATTGCAAATTCCAAGTTTTTTTGCTTTTGCAACATCCTATCAGATTAATTTCCACATATGAACCCTCTCCTTTAAAAAAAAAAAGAAAAGAAAATATCCTTATTTCATGTTGCTGAATAGAACAGAATTAATTTCATAAAATTTTTGTCAAGATTGTAGGCTTTCTGATACATCACATAATCAGGGTTGGTAACCAATGACTTATAGATTAAAATTCTTTTTATTAATCCTCACATCTTACCAATTACAAAGATTTTAAAATCTCAGTATGATAGCCATAAATGTAACAAATTCTCCTTTCTCCTGACAGAATATTTCCTAAAATATTGTTCTTCAAATCATTTCTATAATTTATTTAACCAAAGTCAAAAAGGATGTTAATGTGCAAAGGATGTTTATACTTAGTTTTTTTTTTTTTAAGTAAAATTTATAAAAGCAATATGATATAAACAACTTATTAGGGGAGTGATATCAGTTAAAAACATATTTTAAAAACTTCTTAAATTAAAAACCAGTTGCACTATTCAACAATTACTATTTGTTTTATATATTACCATCTTAGTAAAGAAGCAAATGTTACTTTTCTCAAAGAGTACTAGCGAAGAGTCTTTATGGAGTTATATGCTGAATTTGAAAGATTATGCTTAATTTCAACTGAAAATCTGAGACCAGAAATACAAAGTTCACAATTCACAATTTTAAATGACACTTATCTGGAAACTAAACTATTCTTTGCATGATTTTTATTTTTTCCCATACATCTCTCCATCCACAGGAGAGATGACTCAACATGGTAAAGCAAAACAATGAACTGAATTCTGAATACTAATAACCCTGATTCAGTTGTATTGGGTCTCTTTCTATAGGTAAGAAGTGAGGGGAATTAAAATTGGATGGGTGGGGAGTGGAAAGAGTATAAATGAAACAAGACTGATCACAAGTTGTTAACCATTATAATAGTGATGAATACATAGGAATTTGTTTCATTATTTCATCATGTTCTATTTTTATATATGTTTAAAATTTTCCTTATTAAAAAAGTTAGGGGGAAAATATGAGATAAGTACACTCAACACTCTCCAAAGTCTTTGATAGTTCACATATCTTTTCATAAACACAGTGATGGTACAAACAAGTAGTGATACTAAATTTGGCTTCTTTAAATATTTTTTTTAATGTCAGAAATAATCAGGTACTCAAGTTCAACAGACACTGGCCCACAGGTTGCTAAGTTGTGGACACAGCGGACTCATTTCAGACACAAATGCCTGGACATATTTGAAGTATACTAATTTAACCGACCTTTAGGGATAGAAATCAGGATAAGAAATAAATATTGCATTTATAATTATATAATTTAAAACAGAGAGTAAGTCTTCATTTGTTTAAGCTTCAACAACAATTTCTATTCCTTAAATTAAATGTTAAAAAATGTATTTTGTGCCAGTTTTGAAGTATTCCACTACAATACAATAGCCTCAAACACTGTCAAACTGTACATTTCATAATGGATGACAGGCACATAATACTGAATATTTGACACTGAACTGAAATGGAAAATATGATTTTGACATTAGTACACTGAAAATCCCATTCTAAATATATCGGCATGGCAATCTATTTGTCAAAATAACAGAATTCAAGGCAATTTGCCTCCAATAGTAAAATTTATTTCTCTAAATAACCTCTGATTTATATCTTTTTGCACATACAAAGTTTTACAAATAAATCCAATTCATAAATCCATGATTAAAGATGACTAGATAATGATAGATGTATCTATACTATGCAAACAATGACATTCTGGTTTCACTTCTTCTAAGACATTGAAGTGCGTTTTGGTCATAGAATCCATCATAAGCAAAGATTCTTTCTCCATTTAAATTAACCATATCAGGGAAGCGGATGTGGCTCAAGCAGTTGGGCACCCGCCTACCCCATGGGAGGTCCTGGGTTCAGTTCCCAGTGCCTCCTAAAGAAGATGGGCAAGACAGTAAGCTGATGCAATGGGCTGGTGCAGCGAGCTGACACAATGAGGAAACACAATGAGAGATACAACAAGCAGGAAGCAGATGTGGCTCAAGCAATTGGGCCACTTCCCTCCCACATGGGAAGTCCTGGATTTGGTTACCAGTGCCTCCTAAAAAGGAGACAAGCAGACACAGAGAATACACAACAGACAGACAAAGAAAGCAGACAGAGAGCGCAAACAATGAGGAGGGGAAGAAATAAATAAAATAAATCTTTGAAAAAAATTAATTAATCTTACCAGCAAACTGAGTGTATAATCAAACTAGCAGTCTAATTTTAACTTCTATTGCCTATTAATTGTGATCTTTATTTTTCATGTGTAACTTCTAGAAGTAGTTTTGAAAGAGTCTCTTCATCTGCTTTTTTCCTTATAGAAAACCATAGTTTTGGTCAATCACCTCTCTCTCTCTATATATATATATATAAATGAAAAGGCTGTGTATTCAGGGAAAGTCATATAAAAATGACAAAATAGGGCAAAGAGACAGGGAGAAAGGGAGAAAGAAAAGTATTGTGTGAGGACAGATGTAAAAACTCAGAACTCTTTGGTATGGAAGGAAGGCTAGCATCAATTAAAGCATCAATATCATAAATATATAAAACCACATTTCAATAAACATCCAAAACTTATCTCTCTCGGGTCTTTGTTCAAATGTTACCTTGTCTGTGAGATCTTCCTAAGCACCCTATTTTAAATTGCAAGCCACTCCACCCCCATCACCCACTATCGCTAACCCATCCACCTCTCTTTATTTTTCTCCAGAACACGTATAACCATCTCTTATAATACACACTCATTTTCTCTCTTCCCTTATCCCCAACTGTTAGAATGTGAGCAACTCAAGGGTGGAGGTTTGACTGGATTTGTTATTGTTGTATACCCCACAACAATTCACTGCTTGGCCCAAATTTTATGTGCAAATATTTGCTCAGTGAATGAATAACTATGAAAAGTGGTAATAAGCTTGTTATACCTAAATACACCTAAACTGATGAAATTAGGATCACTCCTTGAGACTGGAGAGAGGTTAAGATTACTTCACAATTGGTAGTAAATTCACCAAACTCATCACCTCAAAAGATGGCAGAGAATAAAAATACACTGATTCAAAAGGGGGCTGAATGGATTTGTGAATGACAGCTCCATATAAAAAACACTGCTGTTTTTTTTTTAGGGTAAAGTCTCAGTAGAAGACATCAAAACAGATAACCCAACTTTTCCATACTGCAACCCTTAGTGGAATATAACAAATACAACATGGATATGACTACTAAAATAATTCCATACTGATACTCCTAGGTACCTTAGTGTAACCCTGGGACTCAAGTCCTGATCCAGCCCAAGAGTATAACGATATACTACTAGGTAGCAAAAGGAGAGAATCAAGGAGTTAGGGGTATTCAAAATAGTCCCTCAAAAAACTAAGTTCCCATAATGCCCCACATGTCCCTCCCATACTGAGCAGCACTAAGAATTCTCACACCATGCCACAATTAGGAAATAAGAAAAACTAAGAAATCAGTCTTCCCAGACACTAAGAAAATCCCAGGCAAGTCTTGAATTTCAGATATATTTGAACACACAAGGTTGGGTGGCAAAACATCATTTGAAAAAGTAAGAGAAAAAGATCCCGATTAAGGTTAGTCCAAATCTATTGACTGTTAGATGATGCTATATTGGAAGAAATACTGTGAATGTATGCCATTAAATCCCTTTTTTCTAAAAAGTAAGTAAATACAGTCAGAATAATAAAATTGCATTATTCCAATACTTATTATAAACCTGAGGCTAGACAAAATTATAAAATGGTTATATGTGTCCTCTACTTTGGTTAGAGATCAAATGAACAATGTGAGGTTTAATTAATTATCCATTGATTGCCTCTACTGGAAAAAGGACATTATGTCTTGTGCTGAGTTAAAATATATATATATATATATATTATGTAGTCTTCTGGAAGCTTACAAACAATTTGAAAAGTTTAAATATTTACAAATGAACAAACAAAAATCCAAGTCAATTGCAAATCAGTGGCAAGGATAAGAAATTCATTAGAATTGAATCCATTAAGTTAAGGAACACTCTAAATCTAGGCATTCTACCAAAGGATCAGAAGTAAATTTTAAAGAAAAGAAAGGACAAGGCAGAATTCAGGTGAACCATTAGGACAGTAAGGGCAACTGCCATTTATTAAGCACTTAAATGTTAAGTACAAAAGTATTTTGCTTATGTCATCTAATGTAATCCGTGTAACAGTCTTTTAAAGTAGGTAGTATTAATCCTATTCCAAAGTTTAAATCATTTAGTCAAGGTTAAACTGCTAGTTAGTAGCCAAGCTGGAATTCAAACCCAGGGTTATTGATTCCAAAGTTCAGTTTCTTAAAGAAAAACATAATACCATAAGCCAGGCAGGCCAGAAAAGAGGTCCCCAGAAGAGTGGTGAAATATAAGTTTGAAAATGTAGTTGTGAAGAGCTCTGGAAGTATACTAGACTGTAAGCTTCCTAATAGCAAATCCTATGGTAGTCTTGTGGTACACTGTGGCACCCAATAAATATTTCCTAAATGAATCTGTCCAATAAGTAATAAGTAATGAGAAATCCTAAAAGATTCTGTCCCAGAGAAACATAAAACTGAGCTATTTGAAAAAAAATCCAAAGAATCTTCTTTTTAGAAGAGGGGTTCTGAAATAGGGGTCCGTGAGCTTGAATTGAAAATCAAAAAAACATTATTCTTATGGGGACATGTTGGTGTGGGTGTGATATATTTATTAAATAATACACAGTATAGTGTGGACTTGGTAAGGGGTCTGTGGTTTTCACCTGACTGGCAAAGGGGTCTGTAGAACAAAAAAGGTTAAGAATCCCTGTTTTAGAACACTCTAGTGATCCACATTTTTGAAGTTTTCAATTTATCTAGATTAATAATTCATAGAATATTGAGACCACATTCCATATTATAGATTCTTCCTCTATTAACAAACATAATAGTAGTTAGAAGTCATCACTTGTATTCAAATCTGTTTAAATCTTCCAAGCATTTAGTGCTCTCTTTTCATCTGACTTGGACACTCTGAATATTTGTATTTTCTGTTCTATTTCATAGGCCAGTAGATATGTCAACAGATCAAGAATATAATTAAATCTAAAAGTAAGTTATTTAAATCCCCCTCCAGAAAGAGCTCTTCTTCAATTAGCAGAAAGCAAAATGAATTTAATTCATTGTATTGTCTCTCTTAATTCAAACTAAACAGCAGCATTAAATAAAAACATAAAGTCATGAAGAATAATAGGGAACTTCTAGGCAAAAATGCAAGAGCTAACTAATATTTCATCATGCCTTTGTTTATCAGATCTCCTTTTTTATTGAAGGTGAGGATAAATCCAAAGGGAACCATTTTACAAGAAAGGTTTGTCTGTGGGGATTTAACTTGTTAAGAGCAAATGACAAACGTTTTTTTCCCCTATAGGAAACCTACTTCTGTTTCATATAAATATATCCTTTCAGATTTTGTACCACAAATGAGTCTGGCAAGAGCCTCAGATTACCAATGGAAAGTTCAGTTGTTTGCCATCTTCTTGATCTTTCTTAGATGGACTATTTCAAATAATTAACAGTCTTACCAGTCAAATTGTTCATTTTTATCATAAAGAATAATACCAAAACTAAGTTCAAACCTGATCTCATGGGTTCACTTCTAAAACACACAGAGAAAGGAGAGGGGGTGGAAGTGAGGGACAATAAAACAAAATCTTGGTAATTACTTACTCCTGCCAAGTACTCATACTATTAATCATTAACAACATATCCTTCCAAACACTCAAATTAAGAAAATAAGAAGTCATATAATATAGCCTGGCTGACAGTATTGTATCTGATTGCTATCAAATAAAGGAGAGTCCCTTCACATATTCATTCTGTTGATTCACTCTTACTTAAGAGTACTACAAAACACTCTTAAAGCCCAGTCCGGCAAGTCTCAGCTTGTACCACCTACCTCACCTACCAGTATTTTACTTTTGTTCTGCAAGAGAGTGACATAAAGGAACAAATTTTCAATTTCAAAAATTCATAATTAAACAGATTTATACAACAATCTTGAGAATACTTAGAATGACTCTTCCCTCAAAAAAATAAAGAGGTTCATGCCAGCCCTGATAAATATTTTCACTAGTATATTGATTATGACATACATCACTGCCACCCAGCAAGGGAATATACATATGATAGGGATAAAAACGAAATTTTTTTTTTTTTTTCAAAATGAATCTAGTAGGTATGGTATTCCCCCTTAATATCAAGCCTGTTTATGGTTTTGGACAGTATTTTAAAATTTTATTTCTATGCCATTCTTAAATAAAGCAATTAAATAATGATCCATATACCAAAATCTCTAGTTGGAAATAGTAAAAAATATTAAAATATTTATTTAAACTTTGAATGTACAATTATAAAACTTTGCTTTTTCTAGAAAAAATATGGTGTTCTAAATTATAGATGAAATAAACAATTATTTGAATACTAAAGGTGGCCACACATAAGAATCATTTGCATTTAAGAAAGGTTTTGTCCTAGCTATGAAAAAGCACAAGAAAATTGGTCAGGGAGTCAGAGGCCTGGGGTTCAACAGCTCTTATAAATGTTATATGCCATTATGCAAGTCACTTAACCTCAGTTCTCTTGTCTTTAAAACAATTGGGGGGATGGGGTAGATAAAGTGTCAAACTATATAAACTCCAAAGTCTGTCCCAACCTAAAAATCCTGATTCTAAAATAAAACATACTAATTATGTCTCTACTGGAATCCTATATACTTGTGCCATTTGGAAGCATGTGTAATTCTAGTGACAGATCTTTTCACCTCTTTAATCTCTATTCTAGCCTCTTAGCTGCCCCTTTTGGTCAGCTGCGCTGGACCAGACACAGTGAAGAGGCAGAGGAATATGGCACTAGAACAGTACATAGAGGCAGAGAAAGGCTGAAGTTGAATCTTTGAGGAAGACACTCATCATAGGGGGTTTTGAGGTTCCATCTCCAGATGCAAAAGCTTAGCTGCTATGCATACAGGATCAGGTTACAAAATTTAGGTCAATTCTTGGAGTAAGCTTTTCTTTGAACATGAAGAAACAGTGTTCTTGCAAATCAGAGCATTAATTTGTTTGCAATTGGTGAAGTACTCCAATATAGAATATGTAGATCAATATTATTATTCCCTTATAGAAAATAGTCTATTTTTAAGCTATTATCATATAAATGCAGTTGTAGTCAAATTTTTAAAAAACCTTTAAACACAAATTGTCTGTGCTTCTATTGATACTATATAGAATATAAATTAATAAAAAGCACAATTAAATCATACTTTCATTCTAAGTTTTAGGTATCTAAAAGAACAGAAAAAAAATATTTCAAGTAACATTTAAATTGATATTTTACTAAATTCATAACAAAATATTCTATAAATATTACCAAAATCAATATGTATGTTCCATTACCTTTTGCTTTGCAGGGTTATAATTTACGTTTTCCTCATACATTGTTTGGTTGATGAAGCTTTATACTGGTTTCTTCTTGCATATATTACACCTTCTACTTTTGGAAAGCTTAACTGCAAGAAAATCTAATACACAGGATCACTTAACTCAGATGTTTCCTTATGTCAGAAAGAATTAAATATAACCCTTTGAGAAAGGAATGGTTGTTTAGTTATAGGACAATATCACTACTTAGTACATCACTTTGGTTATTTTGTATCACTTTACTATTGAGTGTGTTAGCTATTACTCTATAGTAGAAATATTTTTAAAATACTGAAATTTTCTATTGAGACTACTGGATCAGAAAAGTTTAGCAATTAAAGTCATATAAACTAAAAAAATACAGGTCCTATTTAATATAATATCTTTCTCATGCTTTAATAATTTAATTAGATTCAAACAACAAGGAAACATCAGCTTTTCTTTTTTTTTTTTTTTTGAGGTACCTGGGCCAGGGATTGAACCCCAGACCTCGTATGTGGGAAGCCAGCGCTCAACCCCTGAGCCACATTGGCTCCCCTGAGTTGGCTTTTTTCATTTGTTTTGCTTGTTGCCTGTTCTTTTTGTCCCTAAGAGGCACCAGGAACCAAACCCAGGATCTCCTATGTGGGAAGCAGGCACTCAACTGCTAGAGCCACATCCGCTCCCCAGCTTTTAAATAAAGATATTTAGGTCTAAATTTTGCATGGTTTATTAAAATGCCATGAATCACTATTTGATATATACACACTAGTCTTCTCATTACAGGATAGTTTCCAATATGAATAGCAGAATATTTTTCAATAGACTTTAGCATTGTAAAATGAGCTTCTTTCATACCTGTCCTGCCTCAACAAAGAAAAAACTAAGGGAACTGCCTCCTTCCCTGAGGATAATGAGTCAGAAAATATTAAACTACACTGAATGATGTTGTGAGTTATCAATACACGTATCACTTTTTAGCCTCTGCCAAAGGATCTCTCTTTATGCATTATTACAAACAACTCAGTGTGTTCCACTCACCAGATAGCTAACTTTGAAGGGAGTATTCCAGGAGCCAGCTGGTTCCCTTCCCTTATCAATTTACAAAAGGGTTCTTAAGTATTTACCCAAATCTACCCACAAACAAGTTAAAACATTAACATACAAAAGCTTAACCACATTTCACCCCTGAGAGGTGCATTTCAAGAGCATTCTTTCCTGTGTCCTGCAAACAGGGGCTGCTGTCCTTTCACTTGCTGCCTCATTTAATGATAGGTCGGGTTTCAATTAGAGTAGAGGAGACTGGAATTATTAAACAAAGGACTTGAGCAACAACTGAGAACAAGTTTCCTGATTTGTGCCAAGAGGAAACAAAAAGATAAATTAGTTTTAAATATTTTGTCTTAAATATATGTAAGCACTGTTACATGTCTACATTAAATTTGTTCTTAACACTGGGTTTAAATTTTTTTAAAGGAGCACAAGATAAAGAAGAATCCAAGTTTACTTCAATAAATAAAATATTTCAAATTACACAGCTTTAAATAGAAGGTACTAATTGTTAAACCTTTGAGGTGCATCCACGAAGGTTCAAAATTTTTAAGTTTTTAAGAATATATATGTTTAGAGTACACAGTTTTCCCCTATATATTGGTTTCTCAGAAGTAGACTGCTTTAGAAACATCTATTAGATAAGTTTATCATATCCCAATTAAATATATCAATTTCGTATATTTTGTATACTAATATTGTCTTATTTTATAATAAAATTATAAGATAATCCAGACACATCTCAACTTATTGATTTTCTATATACAACATTTAATATTAGTCAAACCCCACATAGTAAATCAAAGGTCCCAGAGCCCTACTGTAAATATTTCCAACAAATAAAATAACAAATGCAGTGCCCATAAAGAAACTAATCTTTTCATCAGCTTTCCTTATTAGTTAAAATAAAAGTAGGCAAAAAAATGATTGGTCACCTAACAAATTATTTCACCAGTCACACTCTGATTTATCCATCTTACCTTATTACCTTTATTTCCAAATTCTCAGCTAATTTCATTCAATTCCATTATTCATTAATTTTCCACTAATTTCATCTAATTCCTACTCTCCTTTTTTATCTCATTGATTCCCAAATATCTATCACTTTTGTAGCCTTCTACAATTTCAAACCTTAAAAAAATAAGTCCACATAGCTAGTATTATGTCCATTTGCATCTAATACCTCATTTCCTCTCTTCTTTCAAAATACTCCTTAAAACTCATATGAAATATGAGCCATCTCAGGATTCCTAAATTAACCAAAATAGTACCGGCACTAAAAACACATTGATTTAAATCCTTTCATTTTCTTTCAAATGGAAAGCTAAAGGGCAATGATTTAAAACTAAAGGCTTAAAGACGAATGTATTCAATTATCTCCTATGTCTCTGATTGAATATTTTTAAATCAAATATTAGAAAGACTGCCATTAATAGTCACAGTAATATTACTAGATACACTGAATCCAGCAAACTGATTTCTTATATGGCTCCTAAAATGACCTTCTTCTCAACATTGTACTGTCACTGTTCATACTCTAGTTTTTCCAATTGTCTGACCCTGTCCCTAATCACCCTCATCCTTACTCCATTCCTTCAGATTAAGATATTGTTTCTCATCATGATATGCCATCTATTGTCCTTCTTTCTAAGGTTTGTAAACCAAATGGTAAACTGGAGCTTCTTCCAAAGCTTACCTAAAATGAATGCATCACTCAAGACTGTGCTGTAGGATTTGGGAAATTTCAGACCATGATGAAAATTAACAAAAACACAATTTAATGGAGAGTCTTATTTTATCCAAGAAAGAAGAAGCCTTAACTTCAAAGTTTATCAAGGAAAGGAAAACAACAACAAAGTTTATCAAGGGCAGCAGGACTGAAGGTGACTAGAGTATCAGGATCACTGCAATGACCTCCTCTGATCTTTATATCTGGTCCATGGTCACCTGCATTTTTATCAACCCCAGTAAATGCTTAAGCATGCCAACCCAAACAAAACATTAAAAGACATCTTCAGATGTCAAAGATAAAAAATATCCCACCTCACTTCCAAGTCATATGGCTCTCAAATCTTGGCTGAAATATAAATCCACATCTATTATTCAGCTCTACTCATTCAACATTATTTAAAAGGTTTTAAGTTTCAAAACACAGCAGACTTCTAAAAATAAAGGAATAGATCAAATGTTGATCCAGCAGCACAGTTTCTTAACTTACTTTAATTGGAATGAACTACATACAACTGTTCATTCTAATTGTTCACACAATTGTTTTTAACTATAATTTAACTCAAACTTCAGCATTCATAGCCTTTGTTAACTAAAGGGAGCCTCTAAAACTTATGTTAGGCAATATTAAAAAGTGTTTCCAAAGGCACATGAAGGTCGAAGAACTTAAATCAAACATTTTCCCTAATTTTCTTAACCTCTTTAAGGAAAACAGAACTGGGGTGAGAACACCAAATGTTCCAAATATTGTTCCAAGATATGTATAATTCAAAAACTAGTGGGCAAAAATGCTATTGATAGCTCTGAAGCACCAAGCAAAATGTACATTAAAGTGACTTTGTAAAGGTCTAATATATTCCAAGCTAAATTCTATTTTTTTTTAAATATAAGTATGCCCTAAAAATTCGTGAAGTGACTTTTTTAACAAAATGTTTTAAAAAGCCCTTTAGATGTATGCAATAAGATCACATTGTAAAATGAAGAATCTTAAAGTTTATTTGGTTTTTTTTTCATGTTGGGTTTTCACTGGGGCATGTCAAAATACATATTGCACCTTTAAGTGGTAAAGGTGATTTTCAGATCACATATATATCTTTCATGTGTCTTTTATTAATGGCCCTTAAGCTAACACTTCATTAAAACTCATCTCTAAGACTGTCATCAGAGATAGTCAGATGCCAATCAGTCAGAAAGCCTAATTTGACAGATTGTACTATTCGGTTCTTCAAAATGTCAGCATAAATAGGAACAGGAGAAAAGCCTGGGTTCTATTGAAAAAAAATTAAACACACAAACACACACAACCATCTGCCCAAAGCAAAATGCAGAGAGGTAGATTTAAGGCATCACTTCCACATCTGTCACATTAACTAGATTTCCTCACTATTCTTCTTTTATTCCTACTTTTCTAAATCTGTGCATGACTAACTCACAATATAGACTCCTCTAAATAAGAAGAATATTATTGCACATCCACTAAAGGAGAGACATGGCCACACTCAGGCTTCAGAAGAGGAACCATTGACAACTATAAAGTAATAGCATGCCTATCCCCACAGAAGTACATATACTCTGCAGTGATGTAGCAGAAAAGGAAAGACATCTGAAAGAAATACTGAATCAGCTGAGTGATTTCTGTCTCCTCCCTCCCCATGCAGCCAGTTCTGCACCTCCACCTCACCCCACCGCCACCACCATCAAACTTCACAGTTAAAGAGAATAAACTGTAGAGTTTGCAATGCATTGGTATCTAACAAAGGAAAAGGGATATAGTTTCTAAATGTATCAGCTTTTTTCTGCCTCTTTCCAGCACCCCCCCAACCCCACCCATGTGAATAAAGCATCAAAGAAAGAAACTTAACAAAGAGTTTCTAAAATGATTTTGCACATTAAGGTAATTCTGGTGACAGAGATTAAAGAGGATCAGATACATTTTAAGGATGACGGTTATTACAGTGAAATGTATGAATGCTATCAAGCATTCAAATCTGAAATGTAGTGCAGAAACTTGAAAATGTTTTTATTATTCAATAAAAACAGCATTCTAAATTAATTACTAAGAGCAACAATAATTCCAACCTAGCAATCTTTTATACACTCTCCTATTAGGCTGCTGAAGAGCTGAGCTATAGCAGAATATATACCGTATCCTAAACTAATGCAAAAATACTTCCTTTACTGGCCTGCCATGCTCTAAAATCTTGATTAGTCTACTCAACAAGTTAACATTAAAGTAAAACTTCATGAATACGTATAACCAAAATGCACAATAAATTCTCTATCAATCCTGAACAAAAATAATCCTTATCTAAGTAAATTAATTCTGAAAAAAATGCAACAATTATTACAAGTGGGAAAATATGAAAGAATACTAGTGTAGATGATGGCAATGCTTCCCAGAGCAGAGCCCCAAAGTAAGCCAAAAGGCCATCAGAACTTTCCCAGACTCCTTGACAGGACATAAGCTCTTTTCAAAACCCAGCTAAATAGCAAGGAGGAAAAAGTCAAGGCTTTGATAACTAGGAAAGAAATATTAAAAAATGAGATAAACAGAAAATTAAATTAATTTTTATTTCTGATGAGAGCCTCACCTCCTTTCTCTCCTCATTTCTTTCTCCCCACTCCACCTTCTAATTGCATATCCATACTTGGAAAACTGTGTCCTGTTTTAAATATCTCATTGGTGAGCAATAGGCAGGAGCCCCAACTGTTAGATACTTGTCTGGCACACATACGTAGAAGGGCTGGCTTAGGCATGACCTCAAGCTGTGAAACTCAAACTAATCATATGTGGATGAAGAAATCAGGGCACCAGGCCACAGCTCCCTACAGGGGCAAGTGAAATAGTGGGACCTTCTGAAACTTTGCCACAGGAATGGCCTTTACTCTAGACTTAAGCTCTGAGATTTCTTTGGTGTTTTCATCTGAAGAAGCAAAAAGCAAGAACATGCTAGCTTTTGAGACCATCAGTAAAGACAACAGTTTCTGGCTCCATGTTATTAGCATGTTTCCCTTTTCCCAGCGCCAGTCATGCAACAGAATCAAAGACTATTAGTGCTGGAAAGGTTTTAGAGATCATATAACCCTACTGTTTCATTTTACAGATAGAGAAGCTCAGAGAACTTAAGTGACCAGCTTAAGATTTTACAATTAAAGATTTTACAGTCAGTGGCTAAGTACACCAAGTCCAGAGCCTTTCTTTAGTCCTCTTTACCCTCCTTTGTATGGCACTTTTGAAGTCCTTTATTACCCAGCCTAGTTCCCCTCTCTCCTTTGTCCATTACCTCTCAAAATATCTGTCTCCTCTCACCATGTAAATGTACTTTTACTTCCAGGCCAGCTGCCTCATTCCTTTAGTTTTCCTGGGTTCAGCTCTTATTACGCCTTACCATATTTGCCTAAATAGGAAGCACCAGGAACCTCTGGTTGTTCTGACCAGACACCATAAAGCAAAGGCAAGCAGTACCTTTGACTAGGCACCACTGCTTCTAATAAAAGTAGTGAGAAAGAGAAGTCCAGGAGTTAAGAGCAATAAGCAAACATATGTGATTGTACACTCACACTGCTTTTGGACTAGAGAATTAACGCCAGAGGCCAATACCTTAGGAAGAAAACCTTTAGATCAAAAACATGCTGGGGTAATATCACTAGTGGAACAATGATAGGTATTTGTTGAAGAGGATAGTCAGATGGATAGAAATGGAAAGAGTTGTTTGGAAATGGTAGGAATAATATATAACCTTACCATCTAAGTTACATTTCCTAGCCTTTTCCAAAATATTCCTTTAAGAATGTGTGTCAAATTCATTGGAGAAAGGAAGCAGAGGAGATGGCTGAACTGAAAAGCAACCTAATTTATATGCTGGTATAATTATGTATAAAATAATGTAAAGGAAGTCATATAATTAATTAAACACTAAAGAAGGGTGGGAAGGATATGAATGGGTAAGATGAGGTAGGCAGGAAAAAGCCTGCACTATACACAATGCTTCAGCAAAAAGATGACCTATAGTATCAAGTCAATTTTCATTTGGAATGTATAAATCATATTTCAAAGGTAAGGGCTATTTAGATCACTCTAAAATCAAAATGTTCATAAAAAATAGAAATTCAGCCAACGACTGAATAGCAACTTTAAAGCAGCCAACTTGAAAATGTTTCTTTAAACATCTTTAATATGTAAAGGAAAGGAGCCAATAATGACACTTTTCCTATTTTCATATTGTATGTTATGCTGGATAATGTCCCAAGATTTCCTTACAAAACTCAAGATTGGAGTTTGCAAATTATTCCAAAAATACTTATTACTTATTGCTGCAGGTATACAAGTAGTGACTTCACATATTTCTCTACTCTTAAATAATAACTATTCTAAGCAGTATATTATAAAATTATAAAAAATTTCTTGAACTTATCTTCACAAACCTATTTATTGTTCTCATTATATATAATGGCAACATTTAGTATAAAGTTTATAAATAAGGTTCACAATGTTTTCAAATTAATTCATGTATAACAGATATGAAAAATAAAATATATTTTGGACAATGAAATGGACAATAGGAACATGTAAGAGTTTATGAAATATTGCATCATTAGTTCTTAGTCTGAAATCCTTGGACCAGGAGTTTTGCAAAAGTGGTAAGGAGTACATTAATTTTGGTTTTTCATTACCCATAATAAGGGTGCAGAATAACATTAAAACATAACTTTGGACTAACATACTGTGATAAGACTGGTTACCAAATGGTAATCCAAACCAGTGATTGATAGCTTCATGTCTTTGCTTTATTCAAGAAAGTGGGGAAGAAGGAATAATTATTTAATGAGTGGGAAAAAAGTCTTTCAAAACTTGGGCTCCATTTAGAAAAGTGGTGGTCAGAGGAGTATACTAGAAGGATTCTTGGATGGGAATAAGATTAGAATAGTGTCTTCTCAGTATTCCCTAGTAATAAAAGCCAACATGTATTGAGCACATATTCTGTATGAAGTACTAAGCAAAGCACATACATGAATTACCTGCTTTAGTCCTCACAAAACCCCCTAAAGGCAAGTACTGATGATCCTATTTTTCAGATAAGAAAACTGAAGCTCAGTGAATATAAATAACTGATCCAAGATAATACACTTACCTGGAATCTGACTTCAAAGCCTGTGTTCTTAACCAATATACTTATCCCATCTATCTATTTAAAAAACAAAACACATACCTATTTATGGATACTTTAAACACAATTCAATTTTTTAATTGATTCATTAAGTACACCTTGTCCTTTGATATGAAACATAAAACTTCAAAGAAAAAGGTTTTTAAAGAATACAACTTGCCATATAATAAATTTTAAAATCTTAGTGGCATAAGCTAACTGGTAAACAGTAGGATTACATTAGAAAACCAGGATTTTTTTTTTTAAGAAAAATGTCTAACCCATTTTAACAAGACTAATGTTTTAAAAGATTGCTATTTCCCATTGACGTTTTGGATCTTTGTAGCATTACAACACATAAAATACCATGCCTCAATATGAAGTTACTTTTAAGAAATATAACAATTAACTGATTGCCGTTCAATGTAGGTTAATGGTATAGATAAATCCATCATTAGGACAAAAAAGGTTTTTTTTGTAATTGTGAAACTGTATCTGTCTCAGCTTACTTGAGGAAAATACTAAATATCACTGTTTTAGTATTTGCCTTTTGGAGCATATACTGCTGTGGAAAAAGTCAATAATGCAAAAAGAAGCCCAAAAG
The DNA here is from genome assembly GCA_026826555.1 of Tolypeutes matacus. NCBI lineage: Eukaryota > Metazoa > Chordata > Mammalia > Cingulata > Chlamyphoridae > Tolypeutes > Tolypeutes matacus. Next base: position 18,544,248 of record JAKSZT010053764.1, on the reverse strand, counting down.
ATTGGACTCAATAGTTCTCCTAAAATCTTTTCACTGAACAAATATTTAGTTACAGGAAGCAGTATATGACCATTCCGTTTGGTCAATATATGGGAGAGAGTAAGGCAGAGAGTCTAAAACTGTCAGATAATAAAGTCAAACTAACCAAACCAGACTATCCAACATGAAATTAGGACTGAATTCTCTAGGTAGTTTTTAATATTATTGTTGTTGTTTTTATTGGCCAGATAAGAATGCACAATATATTGAAATGTGCCAACATCAAACTCACAGATTACAAAACCATACTGCCAAAAAAAGTATGATTCTCAAGTTAAAACTAAATTTGAGATAGAAATTGAAATACTTGTTTAAGAAGATGATAAATGTGTGTGCTTTTAGGACTAATGTTGATATTCTGACTATGCCAAAGATATCAATCTTGATATTGTTATATGTTGTGCTAATATATATTATATTAGTACAAGAGAGAGGCTTTGGCATGAAAGTGCCAATTAAGACGCTATATTAAATTTTAAACTCCATAGAAATAAGGCTATTATATGTGTGAATGCATATATAATTAAAATTTTTATTTAAATGAAAGTTCTAATCAGTCCACATTCTTTGTGATAATATCTCATGTTGCAAACAGCACAGCACCCTCTGGTGCATCTGTTATTAGATATATAAAATTCCCACAAAAAGGATAGAATCATAGAGCAAAACTGAACCTTACATATTAGCAGGTTCATACTGTTTTATTTACTCAAGTACATTAATAATGCTTTAAATAACTTTCCTTTTAAAAGAGAACTAAAAACCTTATATCATTAATTGAAGTAGGTCAGAAAAATGTTAGTTTGAAAATATTTAAAACTTTAAAGCAACAAAAATACTCCCTTTTCACATATAACATTTAAATTAAAATAATGCAGTTCAAAAAATTTCTGTAACTAAGTATGGGAATGGCAAAAGTTAACTTGTCCTGTTAACCCAATTTCACTTTATTAAATCTGCCTTGGCTTTCTGAATCAGATAAATTGACTTATTTAATGAGTGTGTAAGGCGCTCCTGAGTGCTTTTTCTGTATTCAAATTTGCCATTACTAATAATTGGTAAGTGTTTTGGGAAAGAATCTATAGTAAAACATCTTGAAAATAGAATGGTATTCAAAGATATGTTATGTTAGCTCCAAATCTTGACTTGAGTAGTTCAGAACTTTTACTTTAAAAAAAAAAAAAAAGGCCCTCTTCCTAGGAAAATAATTAACTCTAAAAGTAGATTTTACCAGCAACAAAAGGAATGGATGCCACCTGCTTTAGATGACCCTTTTGTGAACCACTGGAAGTCCCAACACAAAGCACTAGAAATGAAAGTGACACCTGTTTAAAGCAGCCATCTGTCCCTAACAAGCTAGATCTACTCATATTCACTTAATCTTGGATTTCCAAAATATGGGAACACTATGCACCTGTGAACAGAGAGGAATTTAAAATCTCTTCTGCCTCTTGGAGCATATACCAAATAGAGTTAAAGGCCAATAATTCAGTTAGAGAAACTAAGTATTATTAAAGGAACTGAGAGTAAATCAAGGATTTTTATGCTAAACTTAGTGTAAAAACAAAATAACTAGCAGACTCCTCACACACATATTAAAAGTTTACTTCTTTATATATTCTCATTTCTTATAATATAGTCTCACTCTAGATATCTAGATATCAAGAACAAAGTAACATTCCTACTAGACTTTTCAAGTTGTTTTTTAAAATTCTTCCCACCCATCTGGTGCTATATACACCCCTTTAACCACACACACACACTTTAAAATTTGAAAAGCAAATCATATAGTCCACCTACTGATTTTTTTTTCAGTTGGAAGTTTAGAGGAAAGTACACACAATGCCAACATTATCAAGAATAATGAAAAATGTTACCAAAAAGTAACACATACCAGCATTTAAATAAAGCACTGCCTCTATCTTGATTTTAATTCTTTTTTTTTTAATTGTTAATGTTTAATGGTAAAAAAATTTTACATTAAATTTGTTTAGGGCAAAACATTTTTTCTTTGTTTAGGATTAAAGAATATTAAACTTATTATCTATAAACTTTTTAGATGAAAACGTAAGTAGAGTACAAGTGTACTTGAATGCTGGAGGAATAATATAATATCTTAAAAATTAGGCATAACTACTCCATATAAAGAACACTGTGGAATGATGCAAAAACTGTTAGGAATACATTTTAGTTTATTATATTTCTTATAAATGCATTACATAAATATGCCTATACCATTTAAAGCAATTCTTAGGCAAAACAATCGATAAAGATTGAGATAAACATTATGATAAACATTGAATCACAGCTACTCATTCAGCTACACAAAACAAATTAAAAGTGACTCCTATTTAACAGTTTTAGTTTCCAGCATGGTAACTTTCACAGACTCCCATTAGTCTGAAAACTGAGAATGTAAGAGAATACCAGTACATAATATGATGCCTCCTAGGAAAAATATTAAAGAAAGAATAAACACTTTTTTAGGATTAAAGTATATTAAACTCATTAGTCTATAGAGCCTATTTGAGTACCTAAATGTTAAGTAATTCCCACTATTTGATTTTAAAATTACCATTTGTAAGTATTTCTGGTTACTATTTAATCTATATGAATAATGCCAACTAATTTAAGCCCAAAGCATCTCCAAGAGCAACTTTTACCCCATATATGTGCTTTTATAAATGGGTAATAGAATTCAACTTAAATTTTGCTCTCTGACTTGAATGAAAACCTAAATTTATAGGAAACCCAATATGTATAATGAGTGAAATGCACCCCCAAAATTTCTTATTCACTTCAAGTAAATATATCAAACCATAAAATTATAATATACAAGCTACTCAACTAAAAATCTACTATAAAGTAAATAGCATATGGTCTAAAACTGTCTTAAGTCAGCAAAACTCCTTTTTAACTTCAGAGAGTTTATACGAGCCAGGAGCTTCACCATCCAAAAGTGTTCAGGCATTTGACCCTCATCTGAACAGAAGGAAAAAATACAAGTTAGTATTAGAGATTTGCATGGAACCCGGATTGGGGAGGGGATGGATAAAAATGAAGGAATTCGATTCCTGAAAAAGATTTCTTTTAGAACAAGCTATTATCTAAATTCTCCTGGGGCCGGTGTAGCTCAACAGTTGAGCACCTGCCTCCCACATACAAGGTCCCAGGTTCAATCCCCGGTAGTGCCTAAAAAATAAAATTAACAAAATAGCATTCTCAAGGAAAGGAACTGAAAGGGGAAAAGTTTCTTTAAACCCCCAACTCTCATTTTACAAAATATTAGCCTTAATAGCATTGCAGTTACCCAACCCGCTCATTGGCAATCTCAAGAATAATTAATAGTCACATTATTCACAGGCTGTTCTATCAGTTAAATCAACATATATTTAATATAGTATTAAATATAATACTATTTAAATCAGTATTTTAAAATTTTAAATTGGAAACCCAAATATGTGCTACTATAATCAGATCTGTTTCAGCACACAGTCATTATCAAAACTCTTTAATGATAGTAGATTAATTAAAAGTTAGATTTCAAAATGAACAAGTTTAGGGAATCTGTAAAACTGGGTTAACTCTAACTATGAAACCTGCAACTTTAGGGATGCCAAGTACAAATCAGACAAAAGTAAATTTTAAAAAGAAAGATTTTTAAAAGGCAAAAGTTCTCTCTCCTGAGCAGGTTTAAGCCATTCCCCACACACACACAAAAAAAAAACAAAAAGTAAATAAAAAGAATATGCGAAGCACACATATGCCAAGATCTCAACAAACACAAAGAAAGTAAAATATACACACGTTTCAAGTTGAGAAGCTTCATACATTCTTTATGAACAACTTGACTTCAATTTCAACTCTCAAAGGAAAAGGAACAGAGAAGATGAAAAAAACAAACCTTTTAAAGTACCATAACTGTCACAAATAACATTGTAAACTGAGTTCTCACAAAGCTTTCCTATGTCCTTTCCCTGTTGATCGCACACAAAGTCTCATACCACAATGAAAATTCTTAACACTTCACTGTAGGAAAAGAAGGTTCATCAAAGTGAAATGGAACCTCACTACTACCCCTCCCATCTCCACATGAAGGATAAAGCACTGTCAATAACTACTAGCCGAAGTATCACAGATGCCACGCATCCGGTTTAAATCACAAGCGCACACACACACCAGAAAAAGAGTCTTAAAAAAAAAAAATTCTCTTTCCAGTGCAGCAAAAAAGAGCCCAGAGAAGAGGCCCAGGGTTTCAATGTGTGTGCTAGGGGAGTGGGGGGAGAAGAAAGAGGGGGAGGGAAGAGTGCTGAATGGATATTTAGACTGCAGCACAAAGAAAATACAGTTTTAAAAGAAAAAAGAAAATCGTGAAGCTGATGATGGTAAAAGAAGAGCAGCCCATTTAGCACCAGGCAAAGAGGGCAAAAATGAAGGGGAATAGGAGGTGGGAAAAGTTCCACGATGTACGAGAATTAAAAATAACAAAACCCATAACAAGGCCCCACAAGTGAACAACGACACACCACCTCTTGCAACCCCCCCCCCCCTTTGCACTTTGTTGTCTATTTCGGTTTTGAAAAGCAAGAAACAAGCAGCTTTGAAAAAAGAAGAAAATTAAAGAAAGGGGGGGGAAATCCTTATCTCTTCACCTGACCCTCCTCCTCAGACCAGACCCAAGGGAAAGCTCCACCATCCGCATCGGGAAACTGTGGCTCCCTCTCCCGCTCGGCTCGCAGCCCCCCAAGAGCCCGCTCCATCCCTGAAGTGCTCCGAGCGGCGAGCCGGGGCCGGCGGACGGGCGGGCTGCACGGCGCCCACACCCCCGACCCAGTCGCGGCGCGCAGGGTCTATTGTAAACAAGCTCGCGGGACCGAGCCCCTCCGCTGCGGCGCCGCAGCTGCAGCCCCGGGTGTCAGGAGTGAGACCCCCGCACAGCCACACTCAGCTCGCACACACGAACACACGCACGGACACACGCGTTCACACGCATCCACACGCTCCCACACACATGTAGAGACCGAAGAATATTCACCTTGGCTGTGGATTATTGTGGTGTTGTTGGTGGGTGATGGAGATGGTGGTGGTGGGGAGGAGGAGGAGGAGGAAGAGGAGGAGGAGGAGGAGAGGAGTAGTTGTTGTTGATGGGTAACAGTCGCCAGGACTACGGTGACTATGGCGCTTGATTCACAAGGCAACGGTTGCTATAACTCACAAAAGAGAGAGAGAGGGAGAGAGAGAGGGAGCGAGAGGGAGAGGGAGACACTCGCACGGGGAGGGGTGGAGGAGGGAAGAGGGGAGGAGGCGGGCCATACGAAGCCGCCGGAAGGGGCGGACTTAACGCGGCGTGACTGACAGCCCCCCAGCTCCGGGTCGGGGGTTGGTGCGAGGCCGGGTTTCCGAGGAACGGCTCGGAAATTTACTTAAGATTTGGCGGGACTGAGGTCGCCAAAGTCTGCTCGGAGAAACGCTACTACACGCGCTGATAAGGGTGTTGGAGAGTTTCAGGGCGTGGTGCGAGGACTTTCACTCCGTGAAACACAAGCCGTATGTCTCAGCAGCCAGCTTTGTGCAAAGAAGCCGCACAGCCGCGAGAGGGTAACAGCTAACACGGGGGAGGGAAAGACGGTATGACGACAACCCCAAGCACTTGTGAGGAGACTATGGCGGGATAAGAATCCCCTTTGAAGAGCGGCCTTCGCCCCCGTCCGAAACGCCATTTCCGGGGCGGGGCGAGCGCAGAGGCCCGGATATGCCGCCGTTTTTCGCTTCTGAAGCGCTAGCGGTGTCGCTGGCCGCAGCAGCTTCTTGCTTTATCGTGTGCCTGAGCACTTGAGGCCTCCGGGGCACTCGCTGGACTGGAGCCGCCTTCACCCTCCTGCTTTCCGCTCTCCAGCCCGCTCCCGCCTTCTGAGGCTACGACTCCAAGAACGGTGGGCGGCGGGGCGTGAGTGAGCTGCCTCCTCCGCCATCTTAGAGGCGGCGAGCCGGGGCGCGTGTGGGCAGCGGGCGGGTCTCCCGCGGTCTGCGGCAGTGTGGCGGGGAGAGGTAGTAGTCCAGGCACGTCTGGCTCTCACTCCCGAGCGAAGAGCCGCGGTCATCACTCCCTACCTACAGGGCTGGGAGTAAGTGTTGATAAGAAGCAAGATCGTTCCCTACCCGGAGAATGAGAAAATGCATGGGAGTCCCCTTCAACGGAAGGCATCGAGGGGTGGGGTAACTATACCTGCCTGAGATAGCATCCTAATAGTTTTTTTATCTCCCGTTGTCTTCAGCTCTAAAGTACTCGTCCCTATTTAGTGAAAATTAAAGCACAGAATTGGTCGAACTGGGATTTAGATCAACCCCGAACCCTATAACTTGCCCTTAGCCCTGGTTACTTGGTCTTAACAGGCCTTGCTGTCCCCGGCCCTGTGGAGGTAGAAGAATGGCTTCCGTCTGAGATGAAAATTAGCACACAACCTGCTGTCTCGAACACGCTTTGGTACAGCACAACTTCCGATACCTCATGGTTTAAACGTACTCGGGTTCTATGCAGACTGGAGTCCAGCAAGCACATGCCCCAGGGCCTGCCAATATCCAAAATCTCCAATACATGCGGCTAAGCCGCTTATTCAAGACAATAACATTAGAAGTAGAGCCTTAGGAAATCAGTTTCCTAGAGGCTTAATTTTGCACCTGCAAAATAAAGGATTTGAGCTGACAGTGCTAGCATAATAGTAACCATTACTGAGTACATATTCTGTGCTCCTGATAATGTGCTGTTTTACATGCATTATCTCATTTAATTCTTATGAAACTCCTATTAGCTAGGTAGTAGTATTCTCATTTTAGGGAAAACAGGCACACAGAATCCTAAAAGTGGTTTTATTTGGGGGCTTCTGTGTCATGTAATATTAGGTAAATACGTTTTAGGAACCAACTATTTCAACAATGGATTTTCAAAAGTAATGTTGCTTTTAGTAATCTCATGTGTTTAGAGGTTCTTACAATAATGTGTCATAATGTAATAGTGAACAGTGGTGACCACAGTGTAAACTCAAAAACATTTCATGAAGCACAAGTAAGTCCTGGACTGAGACAGATGACTGGTGAGCACTTACAGTTAAACTCTTCATGTTTAATAAGCCAGTTTTGAAGTATGCTTGGGAAATAAGGTATACATTCCAGCTATATAAAAAGTGGCCATTATTATAAATGTTCACTTTATTACATTTACAGGTAAAGTCCTCAGTTATTCTTATAATGCTGTGCAGAGCTGTTTGCTTATGCTACATGGCTCTGAATAGCTTTGCTTTTTTAGTTTTTTTTAGTTCTATTGTCTGTTAGAGTTTCCTCACTGTCAGCTGTTGCTTCTTACCATCAGTGAACATAGTTCTATTATCCTTCCCCCACCCTTTTAATTTACTGCTTTTAATCTGCAGGCAAGGAAGGCACATAATGAAGCTTGTTCAAAATTGTCTCGAGTATAAATAGATACTTTAATGGATTCTCCTTTAGAAAAAGTGTGACCTTTGTACAGAGACATTGTAACATCAGTTTTAAGCTGCTCAGACATTTTTTTGCTGACTTCCTGGTCTGACCTACTCCTAAGTTAGGAATAGATAAATTTCCTTAAGTGAATTCTTGAAAAGTTAGGATTTAGAATATTTTTCCCTGCCTTAGGATAACAGACGATATGACTTCTACAATAGTGAGTTTAATAAATGAAATGTTCAGTGAATGAAATACCCAGGCTACCAGTTGAGGCTGTGAATTCAAAAACATGCTTTATTACATATGCATGTATTGTTTTGTACTATAATTACTTATAAAAGGCAGAAATTCCTTTGCCTATAGTCAATTCTGATAGGATCCCCTTTTGGTCCTTTTGTTAAGCTACATAGTTACAATTTCACATATTTTGAACATATATTTCAGAAATAAGTTCTTAGTTGAGAAGCCATAGAAAAGACCCAGCATTATCTAACAGTTATCACCTGTTACAGTGCAGCACACACTGAATCCAACAAATGGTATATGACAAGTATCTAACATTCCTTAGTGCTTATGATAGTCAAGTATCTAACATTTATTCTCAATAAAATTAAACTGTTAATGTAATAATTACTTCTTGAGCACCTAAAATGGTACCAGATACATTTCCTGTCCATAAAATGCTCAAAAATCAATTTAAAATTTGTACTTTAAATTTGGATTGTCTTTGCTCTCAGACTGAAGTGATTGGCAGAGATATTAACACATCTGTATCCAAACCACTTAAAAAATATATGAAGTTCTGATTATGTATGGATTATAAACTTTCAAAGATACTTTGGTACATTCTTAATGATAGATTTCCTTATCAGTGTTATTAGGTTATTTCCTCCCATTGATACCTCCTGCATATTTAAGGATAAATTGTTCCAGTATTTTCAATGCTTTGAAGAAGGAAAAGCTGCATATAAAAATATATATGATAGGCTTCTGAAAAATATGTATGGGAGTTTTGAAAAGTAATGTGTCCTGTAAATACTCACTACTAAATTTATGGTGAATCCTTTTATAAAGTAGAAGATCATAATCTTAAAATTTTTAAATATCTGGTTGTTTTTTTTCAATTAAGATATACCTAGAGTCTTAGCTCTCATATGTAAAATGAATAGTTTCATTTCAACCAATATTTATTGAACATTTATTTTATTAAGAGCATTGTGAAAACAGACTACTATATTACTAACTTCCTTTATTAGATCTGGAATTCTGTGGGTATGTGGTAATTATCAGTAATAACAGAGAATGATAAAGGCCAAGATAATTCAAAGCTACTGTTCTCTGGAGCATCCCCAATCCTGCCTGCCCTCACTTACCCAAAGTATATTTTGGTTTTGATTACCATTTTTTTTTCTGATACATTTGTCTTTTTAATTGTGATTTCGTTAATACCTACCAACTGATGACTCAGCAGTGCTGAATTACAGCTATCTTTAAAGATAGCACAGAAAGCTGATAATAGAATCATAAGTTGACTATCTTTGATCAAGACCAAGATAAATTATCCCTTCAATTAATTTGGAACATCATACATAATATATGCAGCACTAAAACCAAATAACTGGAAACAATCCAAATGTCCATCAGTAGGGGGATGGATAAACAGTGATATAGTCACACAATGGAATACTAATGAGCATTTAAAAGGAACAGATTACTGATGTTTCAACAGGGATGAATTTCAAAAACATACTCAGCAAAAGAAGCCAGACACAGGTTATACTGTATAAGTTCATTGATGCTAAGGTCCAAGAACCTTACATTTGTATTTCTGTATGCTGGTGGGGGCAGTGGAGTGATGTTTACTAGAAACGACTTTTATACAACGATAGAAATGTTCTGCACTGTCTAATTTGGTAGCCACATATGGCTATTAAAAGTTAATATTTAAAATTAAATAAGTTCACAGTCACTTTGCTGCATTTTAGGTGCTCAGTAGCGCCTGATTCATGCCTACTGTTAGGGACTGTGCAAATAATGAGCATCTCCACCATCACTGACAGTTCTAGAGAGTACTGTTACTGACTTGTTTAGGGTAGTACTTACTTAGTGCTTATGATAGTCAAAATTGAAATATAATGCACATAATATATGCATTAAATGTAAATACCTGCCCTAAAACCCCCAAAATAATTTAGAATAATTTATTAATATATTTACTTACCTCATTAGCCCACTTTTTGTAAACCAAGGATTAAAAGACCTGAATGACCTCGATTCCAAAATTGTAATTTTGATGGATTTTTAAATGATGGAATAGCAAGTGAATTGATTCAAAATACTAAATAAATAGATATATCCATTTAATACTTTTGTGAAAGTAAGAAAAACTTTGAGTACTTATTATAAATAAAATTAATAGATACTTCTACCAGCATTTCTTTCAAGATAATGAATTTGAACTGTGATAAAGACTAATTTGTATAATTAGCAATTAATGTGATATATATATGCTGAAGAGTGTTTTATTTTCACTCAAAATTGTCGAAAATTGTTTGCCAGAAGTGTGATTTTATTTGATCCAAACGTGTTTAACTTCCAGATTCTTCTTAAACTTGTTCTCTCCCTGTACCTTTTTTTTTCTTTTTTTTAATGTAATGTAGAATCTCATGTCTCAAGCTCCTATATCACCCTTATTCCTATTTTAAATATTACACCAAAAATAGCTTCCCATTGGAACATGTCAACTACCTCCCCAAGATCACAATACTATATAAAGCCCACATTTAAATTGTTGCTTTGAATGCTTATATCAACTGTTAACAGTATGTAAGGTGGATTTTTTTTTCACCCTTATATTTATTACCAACTAACTGCATTCATTAATGAAGAAAAAAATAAAGATCACTGAAGTTGCATGAATTTGTCTCTTTTGATGCCTTTTTTTGTTTTAAAAGGAATTTATGTGCATGGAATATTTTTCCACAAATTATGTTTTATTATGCTTACTGTCATTTTTGTTTTGAGGGACAGGGATCACAAAATTAAACACCTTACAGTGAAATCTAAAACACCTCCAAGCAATTTGAAATGTTACCTAGTATCATCTTCGATAAAGGGAATTAATGCCAGTTTTAAGACTTTCAGAGATCTGGCTTAATATGAAAATACTGACTAGAACTTAGTTTTGGTTTACATCTGACATGCGCACCCACATTTCACATAAAATATATATAAATTAAGAATTGACTACATACGACATGGGAATCAGTATTTGTGCATTTTTATTTTGCAGTTTTCATATTTCAAAGCAAATTTTTTTCGGATACCCCATATTTTCTAAGAACCTTTGAAAACATAATCCCTAAGCACAGTGCTTTATGTATAAATGGCCCTGAAATAGAGAAAAACTGAAAGTAAAATAATTTGTCTCAAATAGTTTGTTTTTCCTTCTTTTTTAAAGGAAGATTGGTTAACCAGAAAAATATAGAAATCCATTGAGAATTGTGGGCTTTGTTTACTAGTTTCACAAAGACAGGAAAAAAACTAATAAAAATTTTTAAGATGATTGCTTAAGTGCACTTGAACTCAGTACCCTAATTTGGCACTGCAATCTTTACTTGATTAAAAAATTACATATTATAAAAAAGTTAAAAACAATTGGATTCACATTTCAGGGGTACACTATTTGTACTTCAAATGTGTGACACAATTAGTATAGACTTCATGTTAAGTGTAATATCATTCCTCACCCAGAGGAAATAGCCTTTAAAGAGAAACCACTAATTTTTGCTGGATTGATGAAAGACAAGAAATGTCCATGTGAATAATTAAAAAGATACATAAAACAGTCTGTGACAAAGGATTTTTCATTTGGTTAAACATGCCTATTTTTGAACATGAATAAGATTAAACTCTCCTGAAATCAATCAAAAAGATTGTTTTAAAATTCAAATCACCTTAAATGTTCATATCCTTTTCTTTGTATTTAGCACTGATACAATGACCCAACAATGTAATAGGAAGCACTGTTTGTAAAAAAGCCAAAAACTACCTCATCTTCTAAGGAACCAGTGGCAGAACTGAATGATGCATAAATAAGTGGATCAGAAATGGAGCTTGTTCTGACTGGGAGTTCTCACTGATGACAGTAAACTAAGGCAATACTCAAAAGTTTATAGAAGAATATTTTTAAAGTTATAATCAAAACATCGCCATTTATTGGCATCTCTTAAGTCACACCCCTATATTTGGCAATCACCTTTGGAAAAGAAATTCCTGAAAGTTTATTTTAGACTTCAAAACATATACTACCTGTCAGAAATAGGTAAGGTAGGCTTGAAGTTGTAACTCTTGGAAAGGGGGTTGACAGGAACCTTGCTTAAATACCCACAATCTGATGTCAACTACAATGAAGCAAGATAAAGGTGGGAAAATGTAGTCAAAAAGTATAACCAACAAAGAGGGTCACTGTGGTTTATAGAAGTATTGTGGATTCAAAAGTTGATTTGCTTGTTTTTCCATTTGTGGAGAGTGAACCAACCAGAAACTGTAAGGGAAGGAGCTCTAGAAGCAAGATAATGATTAAGATTTGGATTAAGGCTATGGCTAGGAGTAGTGAGAGAACATATTCTTTTAAAAATTTGTATGAAGGAAATAGTGACAATACATAAAAATGGACTGAGCATGAAAAATACTCAATTCCCAATTATGGGGAGATATGGAGGTAGGGAACAATGAGGAAGGGAAGATACAAAATAACTAAAAGTCCATCCCTTTTCCAGATATCTTCTATTTGTACACATTCATCCTCTACTCTTCACCCTCTTTTCAAGAAGCTAACCCCCATGGACCACATCATTGCATTTCTGTGCCCTCTGATTGCCAGTGATTTCCATCGATGGACAGGTCTGGCAAGAGATTGTAGGTGGGGAGGGAGAAGAGTGAGGTCAGGGTATTTGCTTCAAGATAGCTATATCCTTTGAAGATTCTTCCTCACCTCTTCCCTTTGGGTTTAGGGATGGTAACAGCTTGACTGTTCTCTAGGTTACTGCGCCATCCTTTGTGGTTCCCATACACCCACATCTTAGTAAATAGGCCCTTTGTACTTTAACTCACCTCAAATTACCCTATTTCTAGTATGCCATCTGTTTCCTGTTGGGACTTTGATGATACCAAATAAGCTCACAGACTAGTTGAAGAAGAAAGACATAGAATAAATTAGTAAATATCTCAAAATGATGAGTATAGGGATGAATATAAAAGGATAGTATTATACTTTGAGCAGAACATTTAGAAGGGGAGAAGAGAGGATAATAAAATAATGAGCTCAGTTTTATAAATATAAATTTCAGAGGCAGATTCAATGAAGAGGCCCAATCAAAAGAAAGCACATGAGTTAGGAGAACTATCAGGTCTGCAGACTGATATGGGAGCCAGTTAGGTAACAAAGTAACAATAGCTAACATTGGTGGAATAGTCTGGCAGAAACTGCTTAGTAATCTCCCCTTGTATTTTGATACTAGAATTACTTCTGGTTGGTGCTGGGCCTGAAGATCTTTTCCAATCTGGCTTGCAGCTAGGTGGAGTCTCATAACAGCTCTTGTTAATGGAACGTAGGCAGAAGTGTTCACAGGGTCACTTCAAAGAAATCTTCTTTCAAAGGCACCTGCCTCTTTGCCCCTTCATCATTTCATTCTCTCCTCCATCCTGCTCAGAACAAGGATGCCACAAACTTGGACCAAGCCAAGCTCATGGAGCAACAAAATAGGAGACTACATCCCTAGCGATTATGAGACCACTATACTGCCCTGCACTATCTTTACATGCGAAAGAAATAGACATTGAACTTGTTTTCTGTCTCACAGTTGTACCCAATCCTAATACAAGCATTTTCAGTATTAACAGTATCTACACTGTTCTGTTTTATATGGGTAATATTTTACTTTATCCTTGTAACAACTCTTTATGTAGGTACTGTCATCCCCATATTTCAGATAAGGAAACAGACACAGAAAGATTAAATAATTTTCCCTAGGCCACACATCTAATGAATGCCAGAGTTAGGATTTGAAACAAACCAAGGGAATGTGACTCCAGAGACTACCCTCTTAACCACTTTGTTGATCTGCCTCCTTCTAGTCTCTAATCCTTACACTCACTTGTTCCTATGGGGAACAGAGGTACATTTGAAAGCTACACCCTAAAGAAGAGAAGAACATCTTACCTGAATTTGGAACAGTGCTACACAGTCTATCAAAGGAAGAATAAATGAAATGTAAAACTTTGGTAGTTTTCTACATACCTATAATTTTTTTTCATTGCATATTTAAGGCCAAAGTTTTCTTCATTCTTGAAAATACTGATATGTCTCTCAAATTAATAAAGAAAAAACTTTACTCTGGAGAGCCCTTCTGAAGCTCTATAAAGTTAAAATGCAGTTCACATCCTAGCGATCTGTTTGTGATCAGCCTCATAGGGCAAGAAGGTGATTTAGATTTGTGCCACAGAGGGACTTCTCCTTGGCCATATTCTGCCAGAGTCCTCTCAGAACCCCAGCTGCGATAAACTTTAAGCAATCTAGGGGCAGGTTTTGCATTATAGACAGACTTTTCTTGAGAAAGACTCAGCTCTCAGTCAGGAGTCCATCCTTAAGGTGAAAGTCTCTGTTGCACTCACTTTAGCAGCAGGAGAGCTGCAAGAATGTTACTGAGCTTTGTTATCCTCTCAAAGAAACTAGAGAAAAACGTTTTTGTTTTTTTTTTAACATTAAGGGCATCCTGAGGTGAATTTTTTGTTTGTTTTTTGGTTTTGTTTTTTGGTTTTGTTTTTTAATGTTTAGAAAGAGGAGAAAACTGGACCATTGAAGATTGTGCTATTCCCTTCTCATCTGGCAACTAGAGGCTTCAGAAAGGCCATTGGGGCCCACGGCGGCCCCCCAGCTCACTCCTTGGATGACAAGATTCATAGTTACTTGCAACAACACTGAGGTCTTGACACTCTAGTTTGTCCTCCCCTATTAGGAATCGCCTATGCTCTCGAGAGACTCCTGCCCCTCTGTAAACATATCGGTCCTCCCCAGTATGGTAGTCATTATAATAAAATGACCACTCACACACTCCCTAGAAGCGTGCTCCAGGTGCACCCTGTCTCGAATGCCCCCTCATCCAACACCCTAAACCTGTATCCCTTCCTTGTCATATTGCCATAAGAGCATTCCCAACTTTGTACTTTCAACCACATACCTGCCAATCCCAGTGCTTACCTTGTCCCTCTCCCAACCCTCCCCCCAGTTCCCTGGACCTTCCAACCCACCCTCTCCAATCTACCCACCTATCAAACCTGCACTGCACAACCAATAATATCACTACCCTCCTGTCATATCCCTTCAATGTGCAACTACACACTTTCACCTTATCATAGATTACATCTGTATGGGTGTTGGCTCACAACCTTCTCCCTTTCTATTTTCTGTAAACCCTTCTTCCGGACAATAGCTCTCTGATTCTGCTCAATTTGCTTAATTCATATCAGTGAGGTCACGTAATATTCGTCCTTCAATGCCTGGCTTGCTTCACTCAGCATAAGATCCTCCAGATGCATCCATGTTATCCTGTGTGTTAGCACTGTATTCCTTCTTACAGCTGAGTAATATTCCATTGTATGTATGTGCCACATTTTGTTTATCCATCTGTTAATGGGCATTTGGGTTCATTTCCAACTTTTGGCAATAGTGAATAATGCCACCATGAACATTGGTATGCATATGTCTTTGCTTTCAGTTCTCCTGGGTATATACCCAGCAGTGGAATTACTGGATCATATGGCAGTTCTATAGTTAGTTTTTTGAGGAACTGCCAAACTGTCCTCCACAATGGCTGGACCATTCTACATTCCCTCCAACACTTGTAGTCCTCTGTTTTTTTAAATAGCTGCCAGTCTAATGGGTATAAGATGGTATCTCATTGTAGTTTTGATTTGCATTTCCCTAACAGCTAGTGATGTTGAGCATCTTTTCATGTGCTTTTTAACCATTTGTATTTCTTCCTTGGAGAAGTGTCTTTTCAAGTCGCTTGCCCATATTTTGTCTTTTTATTTTCAACGTGTAGAATTTCTTTATGTATGCTGGATATTAGGCTCCTATCAGATATATGGTTGCCAAATATTTTCTCCCATTGGGTAGGCTGCCTTTTCGTTTTCTTGCTAACCTCCTTTGAGGTACAAAAGTTTTTAATTTTGAGGAGATCCCATTTACCTATTTTTTTTCTTTCACTGCTCATGCTTTGGGTGTGAAGTTCATGAAACCATTTTCTATTACAAGATCCTGTAATAGGTCTTCCCTACCTTATCTTCCAAGGTCTTTATGGTCTTGGCTCTTATATTTACATCTTTGATCCATCTTGAGTTGATTTTTGTATGAGGTATGAGATGGTGTTCCTCTCTTATTCTTTTGGATATGGATATCCAGTTCTCCAAGCACCATTTGTTGAAGAGGTCATTTTCTCCCAGTTGAGTGGGCTTGGTGGCCCTATCGAATATCAGATGACTGTATATGCGAGGATCTATATCAGAACTCTCAATTTGGTTCCATTGGTCGCTATGTCTATCCTTGTGCCAATACCATGCAGTTTTGACCACTGTAGCTTTGTAGTATGTTTTAAAGTCAGGTAGTGTGATTCCTCCAATTTCATTTTTCTTTTTCAATGTCTTTGGCTATTTGGAGCCTCTTACCCTTCCAAATAAATTTTGTAGTTAGTTTTTCCAATTCAGGAAAAAATGCTGTGTTGATTTTTATTGGGATTGCATGAAATCTGTAGATTAGTTTGGGGAGGATAGACATCTTCATGATGTTTAGTCTTCCTATCCATGAACAGGGAATATTCTTCCATTTATTTAAGTCTTCTTTGATTTCCTTTAACAGTGTTGTGTAGTTTTCTGTGTATAAGTCATTTACATCTTTAGTTAAATTTATTCCTAGGCATTTGATTCTTTTAGCTACTATTGTAAAAGGTATTTTTTTTCTTGATTTCCTCCTCCGACACACTACATTATTGTGGAACATTTGTTACAGATTATGAGATAATATCATCAGCTTAGTCAATCAGTTTTTTAAGCATTTTTTTATTTTTAGATTATATAAATGTTAAATAAAAAATATAGGGGATTCCCATGTACCCCACCCCCTCCCCTTCCCACACATTCCCCCATTAACAACATCTTTCATTAGTGTGGTACATTTGTTACAATTGATGAATACATATTGAAACATTGCTACTAACCATGGTCTATAGTTACATTATGGTTTATACTTTGCACCACACATATTTTATAGATTTTGACAAAACGTATAACAGCTTGTATCCGTCATTGCAATACCATGTAGAACAATTTCAATGTGTCCCAAAAATGTCCCATGTTACACCTATTCTTCCCTCTCCCTCCTCAGTTTTTCTAAACAAATCAATTTTATTGATACATATTAATAAAGCATAAATCCATCCAAAGTGTACAATCACTAGTATTCAACATAATCACATAGTTGTGTACTCATCACTTCAGTCATTTTTAGAGCATTTTCACTATTCCAAGAATAATAATAATAAAACACAAACAAACAAACAAAACTCTTCATCTCTCAGTCTCTCTATGCATCCCCTGCTGTACATAGCTAATATTCTGTTTCTGTCTCTCTAGTTAGTTTGTATTTATATTTTATAAAAGCAGTCTTATATTTGTAATATCACCCATATTCAAATTTTACATGAGGTTTCACTGTGTTATACAGTCCCGTGTTACATATTTTAGCTTTCCTTCTAGTAATATGCATGACCTTAGACTTACCCTTTCAACCACTCTCATACCCGTGTAATAGCTCTGTTAGTTACAAACATTATGATATGCTTTCACCATTTCTATTCATTTCCAAAGATTTACAAACAACTATTTTACCAGTTCTGCACAGATTAACCCTCAGCTTTCCATTCTCTACTCTCATTCCATTTTCTGGTGATCTATATTCTAGTTATTAACTCCATGAGTTTACACAATATATTTAGTTCATAACAGCACAATCATACAGTATTTGCCCTTTTGTGCCTGGCTTGCTTCACTCAACATCACGTCCTCCAGGTTCATCCATGCCATATGCTTCACGACTTCATTTCTTCTTACAGCTGCATTGTATTAGGATGAGATTTTGAAATGAATCTATTCCTGTACCTACTGTAGTTTTTCTACTCTTCTAACCAATTTTTCCAGCTGACAAAGACAATATAAAAATACATTTATAAACAGTATTATCATGCCATCTTGGAATAGATATAAGTTCATGTTACTTTCATTAAAACAGCTTTATTAAGGCATAATTTACAGTAAAATTCACCAATTTTAAGTGTACAATTAGATAAGTTTTAGTAATGTATGCAGTCCTTTGGCCACTACTACAATCAAAGAATAGGACATTTCTATCACCATCATAAATTCCTTTGTGGCCCTTTGCAGTCAATCCTCTCTCATCTTCTAACTCATCCCCACTCCTGGCCAGCCCCAGGAAAGCTGGTCTACTGTCACTGTCGTTTTCTCTCTACTAGAAGGTCATGTAAATGAAATGAGTACTTAGGAATTTTTTTGGCTTGGCTTTCACTTAGAAGGATGTTTTTGATGTTCATCCATATTATTTTGTATGTCACTAATTCATCTCTTTATTGCTGAGGAGTTTTCCATTATTTGGATATAGCACAATTTGTTTTTGGATTTTTGTTATTTTAAACAATGCTGCTATGAATGTTTGTGTATGCTTTCATTTCATTTCAGTAGATTCCTAGGAGTGAAATTGCTGGGTCATATGATAAGTGTATGTTTAACTTTGTAAGAAACAGCCAAAATGCTTTCCTAAATACCTTTATCATTTTGTATTCCAGCCAGAAATGTATGAGAGTTCCAATTGCTTCCCATCCTTGCCAACCCTTTATAATGTCACTCTTTCAATATTAGCAATTCTAGTGGATGCATATTAATATTTTATTGTGTTTTTAATTTGCATTTCCCTAATGAATAGTAATGTAGAGCATCATTTCATATGCTTATTGGCCATTTATATATCTTCTTTTGTGAAGTATCTGTTCAAAAACTTTGCCTGCTTTTTTTTTTTTTCACTTCTTTGTCTTCTAATTATTGAGTTATAAGAGATCATAATATATTTTGGATACAAGTCCTTTGTCAGATATATATTGTGCAAACATTTCTTCCAGTTCATGACTTGTCTTTTAATTTCCCTAATGGTATCTTTCAAAGAGCAAAAGTTTTCAATTTTTTTGAAGGCCAATTTATCAATATTGTATTTTATGGTTTGTGCCTTTTTTTAACCTAAGAATTTTTTGCCTAATCCAAGATAATTTGATTTTCTCCCCTATTTTCTTAACAAAGTTTTGTTTTTTTAGCCCTTATCTTTAGATCGTTGAGACATTTTGCATTGAATGTGAGGTAAGGGTCAAGGTTCACAACTTTCCATAGAGATATATCCAGTTGTCCCAGTACTGTTTTTGAAATGACTGTCATTTCCCCATTAAGTTATTGTGGCACTTTTGTTGAAAATTAACTGACTACAGAACTGTAGTTCTATTTCCAGACTCTATTCTGTTCCATTGACTATATTTCTATCCTAATGTCAAAAGTATACTGTCTTGATTATTGTAGCTGTAATAGTAAGTCTTGAAATCAAGTAATAAAAGTCCTCCAAATATGTTCTTCATTTGAAAAAATGTTTTGGTTATTCTAGATCCTTTGCAATTCCAAATAAATTTTAGAATGAGCTTGTCAGTTTCTCTAAGAAAGCCCTGCTGGTATTTTGTGATTGAAATTATGGGTCAATTTGAGAACAACTGACATTTTAACAATACTGAGCTCTCCAGTCAATCAACACATATACCTTGCCATGTATTTAGGCCTTTTTGAATTTCTCTCAGCAATGTTTTATAGTACTTAGTGTATAAATCTTGCACATATTTCCTTAAATTTATTCCTAAGTATTTTATTTTTGATGCTATTATAAATGGACTTCTTTAAAAAGTATTTTTTTCAAAATTTTAATTTTTAGTATATAGAAATAGAATTGATTTTTGTATATTGACTTTGTATCCTGTGTCCTTGATATATTTAATAGCTTGTTCTAATAACTATTTGTAGATTCATAGGCTTTTCTATGTACATTATTATATTATCTGGGAATAAAGATAGATTTGCTTATTCCTAGAAAATCTTTCTCCCTTTTATTTCATTTTCTTGCCTTGTTGCACTAGCTAGGATTTCTGGTAAAATGTTGAAAAGAAGTGGTGAAAGCAAATACCCTTACCTTCTTCCTAAACTTGGGTAGAAAGCATTTGGTCTTGTACCATAACATATGGTGCCTCATATAAGTTTTTTGATGGTGTTCTTTGTTAGTTAGAGAAAGTTCCATCCTATTCCCAATTTGC
This sequence comes from Tolypeutes matacus, assembly GCA_026826555.1. NCBI lineage: Eukaryota > Metazoa > Chordata > Mammalia > Cingulata > Chlamyphoridae > Tolypeutes > Tolypeutes matacus. The sequence continues at coordinate 18,524,266 of JAKSZT010053764.1, read as the reverse complement.
TGAGATGTTTTATTATGAATAAGTGAATTTTGCCATAAGCTTTTATCCAACAACTTAATTAAGATATAAATATATATATATATATATATATACACGACAGACTGTAAAATCTACCCATTTAAAGTGTACAATGCAATGGTTTTTAGTATATTCACACAGTTGTATATCCATTACCACAGTCAATTTTAGGACATTTTCATGACCTCAGAAAGAAAGCCCATATCCTTTAGCTATTGCCCTCTGTCCTCCACATTGTACATGCCTTCTCTTCCCCAAGCCCACCTCACCCTACCCCACCCCACCCCATCCCTGGCCCTAAGCAACCACTAATTTACTTTCTGTCTCTATAGATTTCCCTACTCTGGACATTCATATGAATGGAATCATACAGTATGTGCTTTTATGACTGGCTTCTTTCACTTAGTATAACATTTTCAACCTTCATCCATGTTGTAGCAGTATTTCGTTTCTTTTTACTGCTGAGTAATATGCCAATGTATGGATTTACCACATTTTGTTTACCCATTCATCTATTGATGGACTTTGGGATTGTTTGCACCTTTTGGCTATGAAGAATAATATTGCTATAAACACTTGTGTTTAAGTTTTTGTGTGGACGTGTTTTCACCTTTCTTCTTTTCATTTTCTAGGAGTAGTAATTCTATGTTTAATTATTTGAAGAACCACCAGACTGTTTTCTGTTGGGGCTGCCCAATTTTACAGGCCTACAAACAGTTCATGAGGATTCCAATTTTTCCACATCCTCACCAACACTTATTGTTATCTTATGTTTTAATTTTAGCCATTCTAGTCGGTGTGAAGTGGTATCTCATAATGGTTTTGATGTGCATTTTCCTGATGATGAAGAAGTGGAACATTTTTTCACATACTTATTGGCCGTTTGTATGTCTTCCCGGGAGAAATGTCAATTCAGATACTTTGCTTATTTGTAAATTGGATTATTTGTCTTTTCATTATTGATTGCAAGTGTTTCTTTATATATTCTAGATACAATTCCTTATGAGATATGTGATTTACAAATATTTCTCCCATCATGTGGGTTCTTTTCACTTTCTTGATGGTGTCCTTTAAAGCACAAAAGATTTTAATTTTGATGAAGTTGAAATTACCTTTTTTTCTTTTGTTGCTCATGTTTTTGGCATTGTATCTAAGAATTCTTTGCCAAATCCAAGGTCATGAAGATTTACCATCATATTTTCTTCTAAGATTTTATAGTTTTGCGCTTCCATTTAGAGTTTTGATCCATGATGTATTAATTTTTGTGTATGGTATAAGGAAAGGATCCAGCTTCATTCTTTTGCATGTTCCTATCCATTTGTCCCAGCACCCACACTATTTACCCATTGAATTGAATGGCTTGGTGCCTTTGTTGAAAATCAGTTGACCATAGGTATGTGGGTTTATTTCTGGACTCTCAATTCTATTCCACTGTTCTATATGTCTGTACTTGTGCCAATACCACAGTCTTGATTATTGTTGCTTTGTAGTAAATTTTGAAATGGGGAAGTGTGAATCCTCCTACTTTGTTCTTCTTTTTCAGGATTGTTTTGGTTATACTTGGTCCCTTGCAATTTCATGTGAATTTTACAATCAGCTTGTCAATTTCTACAAAGAAGTCAGCTGGGATTCTGATCAGGATTTCATTGAATCAGTTTAGGGATTATCATGGGCTTTTATATCTGTTGGAATGATCATACGGTTTTTCTCCTTTATTCTTAAGTTTTTAATATTTCTATTATTCTGAATGCCAGCATAAGGTTTCCATAGCAATGCAGATTATTATTACTTATATGCAGTAATAACCATTCCAGTTTTTCTTTGCCTCACTTCTCAGTCCTGGGACAATAGGATATGAATCAGATGTCACCCTCGACATTCCAAAGAACCCCCCAAAAATGAATTTGAGTATTTTTGAAGGTGAAAGGAGCAGCTGTCTCCCCTGCCCATTCTGAAGAAGGGGAAGCATAATAGGAAGAATCCCAGGTCCTCACCCTTTGGAATATAAATAAATCTCTCCAGGAGAAAGATAAAATCAGTGTCTCTCACTTTATAAGCTAGAGATGTCTTAGTGATCTCTGCATCCTCCTTGAAATGCAAATACCTCAGGGAAAGTAAATCCCTCCGGAATTCCCAGAAGCTAATCTGCCTTTAATAACTTTCAAGGCTCATTTTTTAAGCCCAAGTCTTTTAAACCCTGGTCCCAAATTTTTGTAAAATTTTCCCAGAAAGCCCTCACTGTGAAAATATATAAATATTTTTTCTACAGCTCCACATTTCTATTAATATAGTAAATTATATTGACTGATTCATAATTGTTAAACCACTTTTGCATTCATGGGATATCATGCCTACTTGGTCTTCCTAAAATTTTGTAAATGATTTTTGCATCTTGGTTCATAATGGATATTGTTCTATAGTTTTATTTTCTTATAATGTCAATGTCTGTTCTTGTTTGTTTGTTTTTGTATCAGAGTAATACAGGCTTCTTTAAATGAGATTGGGAAATATTTCTTCTTCCTTTATTTTCTGAAAGAGTTTGTATAGAACTGGTATTTCTTCTTTATATGATAGAATTCCCCAGAGAAGTCATTTAGGCTGAGAGTTTTCTCAGTTAGAAGGTTCATGATCATATATTTGATTTCTTTCTTTGAAAATCGGGCTATTGAGATTTTCTATTTATTCTTGTGCCAGTTCTGGTACTTTCTTTTTTTTTTTTTTTTAAAGATTTTATTTATTTATTCATTTATCCCCCCCTTGCTGCTTGTGCTCGCTGGGTCAGCTAACCACGCCGTGCAGGTGGGCTTGCCTTCACCAGGAGGCCCCGGGAACCGAACCCGGGGCCTCCCATATGGTAAACGGGAGCCCTACTGATTGAGCCACAGCCGCTTCCCAGTTCTGGTACTTTCTATCCTTTCAGGAATTTGCTCATTTCATCTAAATTGGAGAATTTATTGGGATAAAGTTTTTTAATGCCTTACTGTGTTTTAATGTTCTAGGATTAGTAGTGATATACCCTTTTTAACTCCCGATACTAGTAATTTCTGTCACTACTATCCATTACCAGAACTTTCCCATCACCCCCCCAAAAAACTCTATACCCATTATGCATTAACCCTGCATTCCTACCCCACCTCCCCCCACCTTCACTCCTTGTAATCTGTACCCTACTTTCTGTCTCTATAAAATTGCATATTCTACTTATTTCATATAAATGGAATCATACAATATTTGTCCTTTTGTGTCTGACTAATTTCATTCAACATGATGTCTTCAAGATTCATCCATGTTGTAGCATGTATCAGAACTTCATTCCGTTGCATGTCTATAGCACATTTTGTTGATCCATTCATCTGTTGATGGACATTTGAGTTGCTTCTAATTTTTGGCTGTTGTGAATAATATCTGTCCAAATCCTTGTGACATAGATATTCTTGCGGGGGGGGCAGTTTTGGGCCTACCACATAGATTTAGAAATAGAGAGAGAAAAATATATACAGAGAGAGGTATGATTGAGAGAGAGAGAGAGAGAGAGAGAGAGAGATGATTGATAGAGTCATATGGCAGATATGCTAAAATGTTAAAAGTTGGTGGATCTGGGTGGGAAGTATGGGTTCTATATTATTTTTGCAACTGTTCTATAAGTTTGAAATTATTTCAAAGTAAAAAGTTTTAAAAAATGGATATCCGTGTCCCTGGAATCTAAATGTTACATTATTTGGAAAAAGAGTCTTTGCAGCTGTGATTAACTTAAATATCTTGAGAAGAGGGGATAATCTTGGATTATCCAGGTGAGCCCTAAATTCAATGACAAGTGGTATAAGAAAAAGGCAGAGAGAGATTTGAGACAGAGGAGGAAAAGACACAAGAGGAGGAGGCAGTGTAACCATAGAGGCAGAGATCAGGGTGATGGGCTCACAAGACAAGGAATGCCAAGAGTCACCAGAAGCTGGAAGATGCAAAGAACAAATTCTCTTCTAGAGCATTCAGAGGGAGTATAGCCCTGCTGACACCTTGATTTTGGACTTCTGGCTTCCAGAACTGTGAGAGAATATTGATCTGTTGTTTTAAGTGACGAAGCTTGAGATAATTTATTAGAGGAGCCCTAGAAAACTCTTATGCTCAGTCTGTATCTCTATTCAGTCTAGTTAGAAGTTTATGAATTATTTTTATTTTCTCAAAACTTTTGCTTTAATTGATTTTCTCTGTCCATTTTCTCTTTCTTTGATTTCTGCTCTTTCTTTTTCTTTTCTTCTACTCTTCTTGGATTTAATTTGCTATTTTATTCTAGCTCCTTAGGATAGAAGCTTGTATAATTGGTTTTAGAACTTATCTTCTAAAAGATGCATTCAAAGCTATAAATTTATCTCTAATCACTTTAGCTGTATCCTTTCAATTTTGATATGTTGTGTTTTCATTTTCCTGCAGCTCAACATATTTCCTTGTAATTTCTTCTTTAATGCATGCATTACTTAGACATGCACTACTTAATTTCAAATATTTGGGGGTTTTCTGTTATTAATTTCAAATTAAATTTTGCTGTAATCAGAGAACATATTTTGTATGAATTCAGTCCTTTTCAATTTATTAAGGCTTGTTTTATGGGTCAACATATTGTATATCTTGGTGAATATTCTATGTACATTTGAAAAACAGTATTCTGCTGTTATTTGGTGGCATGTTCAATAAATGTGTATTCGGGTAATTCTTTGATAGGATTATTTAAATCTTTTACATCTTTACACATTTTTTATCTAATTTTTCTTCCAATTACTGAGAGAAGACTGTCAAAATCATAAACTATAAGTCTGGATTTGTCTATTCCTCCTTTTAGTTTTGTTAGTTTTTGCTTCCTGTAACTCAGCTTTTTAAATGGAATATATATATATATATTTTTTTTTTTCTTCTATATGAGGAAATAGAAAATAGATTCAGTACCAATCTGACAAATATATTAGAGATAGAGTTAGTGTCAGAAACTAGGAAGTAGGGGTAAAATCATTAAAAATACAAATTTTAAAAGCTATTATTTTTTCAAAATCACTAAAGTCAATCTTTTGCTCCTTTGAAATGTCATTATTTAATGTTCACAGTGTGGGATCCTTTTATCTTATAACTCCCCAGAAACTGATTTATTGGTTTCATAAATATTTCTCCACAGAAAATAAGAAAAGTTTCTTGATTTCTAATTTCTTATTGTGCTACAGTTTTCTCCATCGTGGGTATGTGTATTTTGTGAGTTCAAAATGAATTTTCAAGAGAACTTGGAGACTATATGATTAGTCAGTCTCTTTTCCAGTTTTGAAGTGTGCAAATGAAAGCTTTTAAAGCAATAAGAGGAGCAGATGTGGCTTGAGCAGTTGAGCGCCTGCCTCCCACATTGGAGGTTCTGGTTCGGTTCCCAGTGCCTCCTAAAGAAAAAAACAGACAATGAGCAAAAACAATGAGCAGACAATGAACAAAAACAACAAGCTGACAACGAACACAAATAACAAGTGCGATAAATGAACAAACAGATGAGGGAGCCATCCTGGGGGCTGGGGGATAAAGCAGTAAGAGTGGTTTATTATCTTCATATAAACATACCTTTATTTTCACATTAATGGGGTACTAATGTTAGAGCATCCTAGATTTAACTTTTCACTAATGACCTCCAAAAATTATTTGAAATTTTTTGCATTTCCTATCTAAAAATGTGCATATTATCTGTGCAACTTTCTTGGAATCTAGCGTCATGAGAGTTTACCCAATTTACTTGACTCTGGGCTTTAGAATTAGCTTTATTACTTATAAATATTTCTTACATGCTTGAAGAAGTCACTACCTCACTGGGCTTTAATGTTTGGTCCATAAAAGAAGTAGACAATTCTTAAAGTTTATCAAAGCCCACTCTGATATTGATTACTCTAAGAAATGTGAACAATGCAGTTCTGTTTCACTGTGAGTTTATAATCTAAAATGGATTATTTGGTTATTGGTGAAATAACCTGAAAACAGCATCATAGTGTTTGAGCTCCTCAACAGATACCCACCTATTTAAATGCAGTGTAGTTTTTGAAGTTCTGTAGTTTTAAAAGTTGTTTAAAATTCTACATGCTACTCTCTATTAGTAAAATGTATATAAGAAGATTGCAATTGAAATTCTAGAGCATGTATAAATTCTGGACCTTATATAAAAAGTATAACATAGTAAGTTATTGATGAAGCAACTACTAATTAATGCAATTTTCTCCATATAAATATGATTTTGATCTAATTAATGTAATTGTGTTTCACCATGGGAAGGTCACCACATTTCTTTCTGTGAAATTAGCATATTTTAAGATTTTTGAAGTGCTATTGAAGTTTTTCAGGTATTCAGAAAAATATTTAGATTTACAAAATATTTTGGAGTCCTTAAAAAATATATGCTATGTAAATCCAACATATCATTCAAATTTCCTAATATGTTTATTTTAATCACATTTGTGGCATTTTTTTCTCTTAGGTTTACATCTATCAACATGCATACTGTTATTAATGTGACATATATATATATCCTTCATTATAAGTCAAAAGTTATTTTAAAAAATAAAAATAGCATATAAATTTGTAATGTTCTAGACCTATGCTTTTACCTTAAGTGAAACTAAAATTATGTAAGAGTTAAGTGAGATATTTACAATAGGGTTTTGCTGTATAATCTTTGATAATAATGATAGCTAACATTTATTGAAGGTTATCTTTGTATCCAGATTGTTTTAAGCACTTTCTTTGGATTAACTCACATAATTCTCAAAGCAACCCTATAAAACAAGTACCATTATAATTCTCATTTCTATATATTAAAAAACTCAGGCCCAGAGAGCTTAAATAATTTTTCAAGGTCCTAAGTTAGTAGCTAATAGATACACATCCAGTCCAGGTGGCCTCTCAGCCTGCACTCACTATGCTGCCCCTTCAGGGTACTTATGGTTGTATAAGTTGACTAAATGTGCATCCTTTTATTTCAAAATAAATGAATAGGCCAATCTGAATTGATGAATTCAGATTTTTAAAAAGGCTTAAGAGATATGCTTATAAATATAGAAAAAGGTAAAGTGTACAATTGCTGAGCCATTCGGAATGGTTCTACCAGTTAATCCAAGGATGACTGGGCCCTCTAGGATTCATTTATGCATCCAAAATCACCAATACTGATTTCTAGAAGAAAAGAATTACTCATTTTAATGGAAGATATTTAACTAGCCTGAAACTGAGAATCCTCATCTTCATAAAGCATATCCCTTTCTACGTGTTTGTTCAAGAATCTGAATGTTCAAGAAGCCCAGATTTCTCTGTTGATGGGCATCTCCACTCTGATGTTGCACAAACACCTTCAACTTAAACTATCCAAAATTTGACCTCATTTTTATCCTAAAATTTAATTTTTTAACCTATATTCTCTTTCTTGATGAATGGCATCACCATTCTCCCAATACCTGAGCTAGAACTCTAGAAGTAACCCCAGAATTCTATTAATTACTTCCTGTAGCCAAGTCATCAAGTCCAGGACATTTTATCTCCTTAATCTCTTTCATAGTCACTGCTTTTCCTTCATCCCCACTGTCATTGTTTTAGAACAGTTCTCACCTCACTGGGGTTATCTGAGGACAATCTCCCAATGGTTTTTCCTATCTCTGATCTAGAATAAGCTTCTTAAAATAGGAATCTGATCATGTCTTTATTTAAATTTCTTCAACGGTTCTTCATAGCTTTTAGGAAAATGTTCAGATTCCTAAACTTAATACACAATACACAAAAAAGCTCATTATAATTTGGTACCTGCCTACCTCTCTAGATAATTGTCCAGTCATCCATGCTATCTAGTGGTACAGGATTAGTAGTAGACCAGGCTAGGGAGTATCCAGAAGGATGGCTGAGACTCAATGGTGAGCCATAGCTATACTGTATTATAGGTCTTAGTTCCAATTGGCAAACACCAGGAGTTGTGTCCTCTAGAAATCCATAGTCAGGTATGCAGTCAGCAATCCAAATATGAAAGTTAGATCAAGAGCAGAAACCAAAGTAGGGAATTGAATAGAATTGGATTCAGAAACAAATTGAATTCAGAAAGTAGGTAAACTTATGAGTGAAGAGTGTTCAGAGGAAAATACATCTGAAGGAAATTCCAATTACAAATGTTTTAGCAACTCTTTATGTTATTTTCAAGCAAACTGTGAGGGCAATCTTGGTTTAATGAAAGTTAATTAAGGTCGAAAAGAGGTATAAACCATTTGCCATTACCAGGAGATGTCTCTGTGCCTATCACGTTTTTGCCTCTCCCCAAACTGGTCTCTTCCACTTCCCCATTCTTTAACTCTTACTCCTCACATAACCCAGTTCAAGCATCATGTCTTCTGTAAATAGTAATAGCCAACATATATTAAGCATTTACAGTGTATGGGCACTATGCCATATGCTTTAGTGCATCATCTCATTTCACCTGCATGAAAACTTTTTAGAAAGATCCCTCTATTTTCCTCATTTTATAGATTAAGAAACTGAAGTTTAGAGAGATGAATCAATTTGCACAGTCATCCAATAATTGTTATAGAGCAGGAAATTAAACCCAAACAGTCTGGCTCTAGATTTTGAGCTTGTTACCACCATTGGCCTTCACCAGTTCCCCAGGCTGAGTTTAGATGCCTCTGCATGTAAGTCTGCATTTCCATCCATCATAGCCCCATCTCTCTCTAATATTATCTTTTGTCAGTCTCTCCCAGTGATTGAAAAGCTCTTAAAGATCAAGGGTCAATTATCTATTAGAGTCAATTATCTACTACTAAAGTAGAATTTCAATAAATGTTTGGTTAATTAATTAATTATTATTAGCCATCAGGTTTCTTAGGGAGCTATAATTGAGGGCATTGGGTGTTGCATGGAAGAAATTCATATTAATGAAATGTGGCCTGTTGTGTTATTCTTTTGCCCTTTCAGGCTATTTCTTTAGTAAAATCTGGGGTTAGCCAAATAGAATCAGAATCTAGACAGTATTAGATAAAGAAAACATATTATTTTTCTTCATCTTGCTTTATACTTTATGCAGGTAACTACCTTTTTATTTCTAATAAACATTTTCATGCCACAGTTTTCAAGATAAATTATTCGTATTATATATGATATATTTAGGGGAAATTCTTTTCCCAATTCATTATTATTTCTTATCTATGTTTGACCTTCGTGTCTTGTCCTCTTTTTAACTTTTGTGTTTTGAGATTTTAGTGAGATCTAAGAGGATGGTTGGCCCCTTCAATTTTAATCCTAGGTGACTATATTAGATTCAGAATTTGATCAAAGATGTTTTCAACCAATTGTTTCAAATTAGTAAGTTCTATGACTTTATTTCAGCCCACCAATAAGTACCCCTCAAGCTTCAGAGGGAAAGAAAAATAGAGAAGGAAAATAAAAGCTAACAATACACTACTGTTAAAGGTGAGTGCTGTCCTGTTCCAAATACGTCCAAGAGATCTAGCCGTCAGTCTTGCCTAGAGAGGTGCCTCTAGATGCAGTTTTGCTGCCCCTAGAGGAATGAAATGGGAAGGAGATCTACATGCAAAGAGAATGGCTTGGAAGCTCTTCCAGTCCCTGACTGTTCTCTCACCCATACCCCGAGGGGCAGCAAAAAGATTTTACCTGTTGACTTAAAAGTCAGAAGGAGCATGAGGATATTTCCATTTGCTTTCAGATTTGAGCCTGCTTCACCTTGAGCAAGTATTTTTTTTAAACACAAGAACAGTATAATAGACTGACAAAATATGAATACTCAAAGAATTTCACAGTGCGAAAAAAAAGTAAAGAAGCTTAACCTTTTTGTGAACTAATTACAGCACTCTAGCAGAATAAGGGAGTAAAAGACATGAGAAGGCCAGTCAAGGCCACAGATTTCATGAAGACCACTAGCTAGGTTTTTTTTTTTTGTTTTTTTTTTTTAAAGATTTTATTTATTTATTCATTTACCCCCCCCCCCTTGCTGCTTGTGCTCGCTGGGTCAGCTAACCACGCCGTGCGGTCGGGCTTGCCTTCACCAGGAGGCCCCGGGAACCGAACCCGGCGCCTCCCATATGGCAAACGGGAGCCCTACTGATTGAGCCACAGCCGCTTCCCTCACTAGCTAGGTTTTAAAGTGTGATGAGACTATGGAGTGGAGTAGTCCACTGTGAGGTGCAGTAGGTCCCACTTCCAACCACAGATTTAATGTACTTTCAAGAGCAAAAGGCAGCCTGTGAGCCCATGCCTTTGTCGCCAGCGCTCTCCATCACAGCAACTGCCACACGGCCATAACCTGTCCCCCAGCCTCCAACACACAAGAGCAAGTCTTCAGATCTTTTCCCTATCTGACGTGATGTAGCCAAACACTGAGACCTTGGAAGATGTATGGAAGATGGCAGCGGTACAGGTAAAAAGAGCCTAGAGAGGACAAGAAAAAGCATCTATTGTGTCAAACACCTGAGATTTTATGGTTTCTCTGATACAGCAGCTAGCTTTACCCTGCCATGTTAGGCTTCCACAGAACTGGAATGGGCCTTAAGGCTAGAGGAAAAGCAATATTTTACAGCCAGATCACCTAGTTGTTTTTTTGTTTTTTTTAAAGATTTTATTTATTTATTCATTTATCTCCCCCTTGCTGCTTGTGCTCGCTGGGTCAACCAACCACGCCGTGCGGGCGGGCCTGCCTTCACCAGGAGGCCCCGGGAACCGAACCCGGGGCCTCCCATATGGTAAACGGGGGCCCTACTGATTGAGCCACAGCTGCTTCCCAGATCACCTAGTTTTCATTTGGCTATCTTTCAATCTTTAATAAAATGTTTTTTTAATGTATGAGTTCTGGCTCTGTTTCCTCTTATTATAGGAAGGTCAACTTTGACTGTTAAGGCAGGAGCAACCCATTTCTAAGGCTAGATATTTGGTGGTTAGTGGCATTCATTAGCCCAGACATCAGTGGAAAGATGAATCTTGAGGAGAGATCCAAGACTATGAGGCCCAGTACTCTGTCCCAAAGGAGATTTTCCTTTGAGTTCTAACCCTGGAAATTCTGATCTTTATTTTATATATTTCTATTTGGAGTTGCTTGTTTCCTTTAACTTTTATCTTTATTAAGGAAGATGGCTTTTTAAAAAAGGTTTACTTATTAATTTATTTACTTTTATCCATTTTCCCCCCCCCCCCGTTTTTGCTGGTTTTGTGTCCATTGACTGGGCAATTCTCTGTGTCTGTTTCCTGCCCTTCTCCTCCTATCTTCACCAGGATTCAATCCTCAGAACCTCCAATGTGGGAGAGAGGCATACTAATGCCTGCACCACCTTAGTTCCTGGTTTTTCGGTGCATTTCATCTTGTCTCTCCCTTGTGTCACTCTCCTGTTATATCATCATCTTGCTGCGTGGCTTGGTGGGGCCTGGCACCGCACCGCTTGCGGGGCCTGTGGCGTACCCGCGCACGGGACCTGATGGCCCCGTGCACCTTCTATATTTTCCTTTTATTAAAATTTTTACTGGAAGGTCCCAGGGATCAAACCCAGGTTCTTCCATATGGGAGATGGATGCCTAACCATTTGAGCCACATTCACCCCCCTGCTATATCTCTTAAGGTTGACCAAAGATACCTGGAGTTACAATCATTTCCCACACAGGATGGTCATATAATAAATCAGGCTTGGTTTATCACCAGCATTCTAAAAATCAGACCTAAGGAGAAAAACTAGGTCTGGGGACACATGCATGGTTTCTAATATAGTGAATGTTTAGCCTACCCTGATTATCACAAAATCAGGACAGCGAGAATATTCGCATAAGATGACATGTTTTTACTAAGATATTACCAGGCATGCCTTCATGCATATTTTAAAATTTAAATGGCTATTATTATTGAAGCAATTTTACAGTGGGAAAAATGAGTTTTCTTAAGTAGATACATTTCCAATGAAATAATATTTACAATTTTATGTACATAGTTCAAATTTAAACTCCTGGAGAGCCTTTGGGCCAGTTGTCATAAGCTATAATTGGTGGGATACAAATTGATTTTACTGTTATCAATATGATCAGAAACAATTTGAGATAATTTATCAATACAAAATCAACAAGATAGTCAAACGAGAAATTAGTGAGCCTTTTACTAATTTCATGAAATAATATGAAATTTAGTTGATTAAAATAAGTGCAATGTGTGAGTGAAAGTTAACTTTCATATTCAAAATTATAGAAGCATAAAGAAAGTCAGGAGAGGAAATCCTACCATAAATAAATTTTTATCATGACTTTCAATGGCAAAAAACAAAAGTAACAAACAAAAGTACTATAGATAAAATCTGTCTTCAAATTAAGAGGTTTCATATGTTGGGGTGGTCCCAAATGCAGGAATATCAAAACCATGTCATTGCAGGAGGAGAAAATATGTGCAGGCAGAATCATGAAACAGTCACCATCTGAAATATCAAAACAGGAGGTTCCTAAAAAAGCCCAATTTCCTTAAGAATTAGAAAAACAAGCTCCCAACTTTCAGAAGTGTTTTTTTAATTTTTGGTACTGAACGTCCCCAGGAGCACTAAGCACTATCGCAATATATTTCAGAAGTCTAGTGTAAGCTCTTCATATGACATCTGAGAACGGTCCTCCCCGCCTTTTTTTAACCACTGCTGACACTTACAATTCAAATACGTAAAAAGTATGAAATTGATATTTTCTAAGGCATTTGGGCTGGGGAAAGGAAGTATTTTCTAATGTATGGATATATTGGGAACCTGAATGGAATTAGATTATCATTTTAAGGTTAAAATATATCCATATGGCTTTTTAAAAGATGCTCGTAGTAGAAGCAATTTAGAAAGCAAAGGACACCCAGAATTCTAGTTATACAGTAATTGCTCCTTTGTCTTTTATAAATCACTAAAAAGAATAATACTGTTAATTACTGGTGAATCATGCTCCAAAGATCTATTCATATACTCTGGCATGTTGGTCTGGAGGTGGTAAACAGCAAAGTGTTGATAACTATATTGACTCAACTTGGAAAGAGATTAAGAATCTCAGTGTGACAACAGATATCTATTTTCTTATTCTAGAAACATTCCACTGTTATGCTCAAAATCTCAATGGTTTTCTTAATCTTTTTGTATAATAGCCAAACCTTTAAGACCCATTGCCAATTCACACCTTCCCTCTACCCCCCAATGTACTTGCTCAGTCTAAACTTTATTTTTTTACACATGTCCCTTTTTCCAACTTTAAAGTTGTTCCATTCTCTCTTTCCATTATGTCCATTCTGTCCTTTAAATTTGACTCAAAAATCAACTGTGGCTTTCACAGATAAGCACAGATAGGCAGAAGAAGGTACAAAAACCTTTATTTCATCTGATACTCTTCTAAGATATTTATGGAAGATAATGCTAGGTGCCTACTCATAATCTATTTCCCCCTTCATCCTTAATAGCAGAATTCCAATTTTGTTCAGAGTGATGGTGTGCTTTTCTACAAATACTTCTCCAGGCTTCCTTGCTGCTAAGGATGACCATATGACACAATTTTGGACAATGAGACATAAGTTTTTTCTCCTAAGGAATCCTTTCTCTTCCCACCTGGAATGTTGATGTAATACCTGGAGGTAGAATGGGTTCTTTCTACCTTGATATGATGTTTAGTACAAAGTCTATACACTAAGGATGATGGAGTGGGAAGATGGATGAAGCCCCGGTCCCTGATGCTATCACTGAGTTGCCATAAATAGCCCTGTTCTAACTACTCCTCAGTCTTCTCATTATGTGAACCAAATAAACTCTGTTACTCTACAGCATTAGTAGTGTTTTCATGTTATTGTGAACAAAAATATTCCTAACCAATGTAACTCTCAGAATGTTTAAAGCATAAGAATGCATTACTGACTTCTGGGAAGATAGAGGACTAGATAGACACAGGACTCACTTCTCTCCCAGAAAAATAGCTAGAGGACAGGCAGGGATGGCCTGGAAAAAAATGTTCTAGGGCTTAGGAAACTAGGGGAAGGCCAGACACCACCCAGAAGAGAGAGAAGCAAAGCAAGAAAATCTTGACAGAAAAATCTGTGAGTAAAAGCTGCAGCTACTGCTGCTGGCACCCATCCCCCCATCATCAGAGCAAACAGCATTGGGCCCTCTGGCCTCTGGCCAATGGCTGTGGACAGAGGGTGCTGCAGGGGTCCACCTCCCCAGGAAAGGGGAGCGAGAGGGACACAGCCCAAGACTGACTCAGCTGTTGGCCAACAAATTTGGTCTGCTGTGTCCCATGAGCCCTTACAGGCCAGGTAGGTCCACGTCATTATTTGTCCTGGGAGCCAGCAGGGGAATAAAGAGATTTGACCCTTTCAATCACCCTTCCTACTGACCAGGACTGGTTGTTGAGGACACAGAGGGTAGTGGAATTATTTCCTACCCAGGAAAAGGAAGGTGTCTGCTGGCAAAGGTTGGGGAACACTTCTGAGAAAGCTCCAAATAGTTCTGAGGCAGGATCCTCTGTCATATTGCCCTTGGTATTGCAGTGAACACACTCCCACCAGGAATTGAGCGGAGAGGTCTGCCAAAGAGCGCCATCAGCTTGCAGACCAAGGAAGTTCAGGCAAGGGAATTAAAAGTGAATAAATAAGAGAGGTTTTTTCAGGCCTTTACAGCTTCCCTCTCCCAGGTCCTTGGAAGTGGGTCTGCAGGCCATTACTGGGTCCATGGCCTGGATCTGAACAACTAAACAGGGACAATCCTAAAGAACTAGAACAGGTTGAATCAAAAATAAAGGACAGCAGTAACACATAGCCTCCTGCCACTAAATCCATATGCAAGAGGGAGCAATTGAACATTAGGGTAAACTCACGATTACAATCAGTTGCCTAGACATCAATAAAAAATTATAAGCCATACTGAAAAAAAGGAAGTTATGGCTCAAGCAAAGGAATATATCAATGCTGCAGAAGAGACTCAGGATTTGAGACAATTAATCAACGAGGTTAATACAAATCTCCTAAATCAAATCAATGAGTTGAAAGACAATATGGCTAAAGAGATAAATGACATCAAGAAGACACTGGGCAAGCACAAAGAAGAATTTGAAAACCTGAATAGGAAAATAACGGAGCTTATGGGAATGAATGGCATAATAGGTGACATTAAAAAATACATTAGAGGTATACAACAGCAGACTCAAAATGATAGAAGAAAGAATAAGTGATGCAGACAACAGAACATCTGAAATTGAAGAGAGAGAAGAACAGAGAAAGAAAAAAATGGAAAATTTGAGCAGAGGCTCAGGAAGTTGAATGATGACATGAAGCACAACAGCATGTGTGTCACGGGAGTTCCAGAAGGAGAGAGTAAAGAAAAGGGACAGAAACAGTATTTGAGGAAATAATGGCTGAAAATTTCCCAACTCTCATGAAAGAAATGAATTTACATGTCCAAAAAGCGCAGTGTACTTCAAGACACATACTACTCAGATTGTCACATGCCAAAGATAAAGAGAAAATTCTGAAAGCAGCAGAGAGAAGCAAGCCATCACATATGAGGGATGCCCAGTAAGACTTAGTGAGGATTTCTCATCAGAAACTATGGAGACAAGAAGGCAGTGGTATGATATAATTAGGATATTGAAAGAGAAAAATTGCCAGCCAAGAATTTGTTACCCAGCAAAATTGTCCTTCAAATATAAAGGTGATTTTTAAATATTCACAAATATACAGAAACTAAAAGCGTTTATAAAAAAGAACCCACCTTTGCAGGAAGCACAAAAGGGAGTCCTACAGCCCAAAAGGAAAAGATAGGAGAGAGGCTTGAAGGAGACTATAGAAGAAAGAATAGCAGAAAGGATAACCAAAAGAGTAAATGGACAGATGAAAATAAGATATGACATATTAAAGCTAAAGAATAAAATGGTGGAAGTAAATAATACATTTACAGTAATATCATTGAATGTGAATGGATTAAACTTCCCAATCAAAAGATATAGGCTGAAAGAATGTGTGAAAAAACATGAGCCACCCGTATTCTGTCTACAAGAGACTCACATTAGATACAGGGACACAAATTGGCTAAAAGTGAAAGGTTGGAAAAAGATATTCCAAACAAACTAACCAAAAAAGAGCAGTGTTAGCTATATGAATATTGGACAAAACAGACTTTAAATGCAAAAAAGTATAAGAGATGCAGAAGGCCATTTTATATTAATAAAAGGGACAATCCACCTGGAACAAGTAACAGTCATAAATACCTATGCACCTCACCAGGCTGCCCCAAAATACATGAGGCAAACTCTGGCAAACTGAAGGGGAAAATAGACATCTCTACAATAATAATTGGGTCAATAATAATTGGAGACTTCAACACATCACTCACATCATTAGACAGAAGACCAACAAGGAAACAGAGAACTTGAACAATATGATAAATGAGCTAGACCTGACAGACATATACAGAATGTTGTATCCTAAATCAGAGGATTTTACATTCTTCTCAAGCACTCATGGATCCTTCTCTGGGATAGAGCACCTGTTGGGTCACAAAGCAGGTCTCAATAAATATAAAAAGATTGAAATTATACAAAGCTCATTCTCATATCATAATGGAATGAAGCTGGAAATCAGTCATAGATAAGAAAGGGAAAATTCACAAATGTGTGGAGGATAAACACTCCTAAACAATCAGTGGGTCAAAGTAGAAATTGTAAGAGAAATTAATAAATATCTCGGGAGGAATGAAAACAAGAACACAACTTATCAAAACCTATGGGATACTGCCAAGGCAGTGCTGAGAGGGAAATTTATAGCTATAAATGCTTATATTTTAAAAAGAAGAAAGAACTGAATTCAAAGACCTAACTGAACACTTGAAGGAACTAGAAAAAGAACCACAAACCAATCCTAAAGCAACCAGAGGAAAGAAAAAATAAAGATTTGAGCAGAAATAAATGAAATTGAGAATAACAACAACAACGACAAAAACAAAAACAAACAAACAAAAAAAACAGTAGAGAAAATCAACAAAACCAAAACCTGGTTCTTTGAGAAGACCAATAAGATTGACAAACCCTTAGCTAGACTAACAAAGAAAAAAGAGAGAAGATGCAAATACATAAATTCAGAAATGAAAGGGAGACATTACAACTGACTGCACAGAAATAAAAAGGATCATAAAAGGATATTATGAGGAACTGTCTGCCAACAAATTAGACACCTATATTAAATGGGCATATTCCTAGAAATACACAAACAACCTACATTGACTCTACAAGAAATACAGCAACTCAACAAACCAATCACATTTAAGGAGACTGAATCAGTCATCAAAAATCTCCAAACAAAGAAAAGTCCAGGACCAGATGGCTTCAAATGTGAATTCTACCAAGTATTTTGAAGAATTAACACCAATCCTGTTTAAACTGTTTCAAAATATTGAAATTTTATGAAGCCAACATCACCCTACTACAAGAAAAGAAAATTACAGACCAATCTCTCTAATGAACATAGATACAAAAATTCTCAACAAAATACTTGCAAATAGTATCCCACAGCATATTAATAGTATTAAACACCACAATCAAGTGGGATTTACTCTTGGTATGCAAGGGTGGTTCACAAGAAAATCAATTAATGTAATACACTACATTAACAAATTGAAGGAAAAAAACACATGATCTTTGGAAAGATTGTATGGTATGTGAATATATCTCAGTAAAACTGCTTTTAAATAAGAAACAAAAAACTTAAGAAAACTACATGATTATCTTCATTGATGCAGAAGAGGCATGCGACTAAATCCAGCATCCTTTCTTGATCAAAAAAAAACACTTTGAAAGATAGGAATAGATGGAAAGTTCCTCAGTGCCATAGAGGGCATATATGAAAAACCCACAGCCAACATCGTACTCAATAGGTCAAGGTTGAAATCTTTCTCTCTAAGATTGGGAAGAAGTCAAGGATGCCCACTGTCACAACTCTTTTTCAATATTGTACTAGAAGATCTAGATAAAACAATTAGACAAGAGAAAAAAAAATAGAAGGCATCTAAATAAGAAAAGAGGAAGTAAAACTATTCACAGATGACATGATCCTATATTTAGAAAATTCTGAAATGTCTATGACAAAGATACTTGAGCTAATAAACAAGTTCAACAAAGTGGCAGGATACAAGATCAACATGTAAAATTCAATAATGTTTCTGTACACCATTATTGAACTGAGGAGGAAATCAGGGGAAAAAATCCATTTACAATAGCAACAAAAAGACCCAAATACCTAGGAATCAATTTAACTAAAGATGTAAAGGACCTGTATTCAGAAAACTACAAAGCACTGCTAAAAGAAATCAAAGAAGCCCTAAACAAATGACAAGATATTCTGTGTTCGTGGATTGGAAGACCATCGTGAAGATGTCATTTCTACCCAAACTGATTTATAGATTCAATGCAATACCAATCAAAATTCCAACAGCCTGCTTTACAGAAATAGAAAAGGCAATTAACAGATTTATTTGGAAGGGAAAGCTCACCCAAATAGTCAAAAACATCCAAAAAAGAAGAGCAATGTGAGAGAACTCTCACTGCCTGAACTTGAAACATATTACAAAGCTACAGTGGTCAAAACAGCATGGTACTGGCATAAAGATAGACACATCAATCAGTGGAATAGAATTGAGAGACCAGAAATAGACCTTCACCTCTATGGCCAACTGGTTTTTGGCAAACCTTTCAAGTCCACATTACTGGAAAAAAATAGTCTCTTTAACAAATAGTGCTGGGAGAACTGGATATCCATAACCAAAAGAATGAAAGAGGACCCTATCTCACTCCCTATACAAGAATCAGCTCAAAATGGATCAAAGACCTAAATATAAAAGCCAGGACCATAAAACTACTTGAAGAAAATGTAGGGAAACATCCTCAAGATCTTGTGGTAGGTGGTGGTTTCTTGGACCTTACACCCAAAGCACAAGCAACAAAAGAAAAAATAGGTAAATAGGACCTCCTCAAAATTAAACACTTTTCCACCTCAAAAGACTTTGTCAAAAGGGTGAAAAGGCAGCCGACTCAATGGGAGAAAATATTTGGAAATCACATACCCGATAAGGGTTTAATACCCATGATATATTAAGAGATTCTACAACTCAACAGCAAAAAGGGAAACAACCTCATTAAAAAATTATAGCAAAATTCAGACATTTGTCCAAAGAAGAAATACAAATGGAGAAAAACACATGAAAAAATCACTAGCAATTAGGAACATGGAAATCAAAGCTACAAAGACATATCATTTCACACCTATTAGAATGGCCACTATTCAAAAGACAGAAAACTACAAGTGTTGGAGAGAATGTGCAGAGAATAGGAACGCTTATTCACTGTTGGTGAGAATGTAGAATTGTACAGCCACTAGGAAGGGCTGTTTGGTAGTTCCTAAGGAAATTAAATATGGACTTCTCATCTGACCTTGCAATACCACTACTGGGTATATACCCAGAAGAATTGAGAGCAGTGACACAAACAGACATCTGCACGCTGATGTTCATAGTGGCATTATTCACGATTGCCAAAAGATGCAAACAACCCAGATGTCCATCAACTGATGAATGGATAAACAAATGTGTTGTATATATATGATGAAATATTTTGCAGCTTTAAGAAGAAATGAAATTATGAAACATATGACAACATGGATGAACCTGGAGGACATTATGTTGTGTAGCAAGCCAGACACAAAGGGACAAATTCTGTATGATTGCGCTACAAGAACTAAATACATTGTGTAATCTCATGAAGTTAATAACTAGTATACAAGTCACCAGAAAATAAAACGAGGGTAGAGAATGGAAAGCTGAGAGTTAATCTGTGCAGAATTGGCATAAAGGTTGTAAATCTTGGAAATGAATAGAAATGGTGAAAGCAATCATAGTGTTTGTAACTAGAAGAGCTATTAAATGGGTATGACAGTGGTTGAAAGGGAAAGTCTAAGGACATGTATATTACTAGAAAGAAATCTAAAAAATGCAACATGGGACTATGTAGCACAGAGAAACTTCATGTGAAATATGAGTATGGGTAATACTGCATATATAAAACGATTTTTCTTGAAACTGAACAAATGTACATTAATGTTACAAGATGTTAATATCAGGCAAAAATACAACCAAACTACAGAATGGACAGTAGTGTATAGTGATATATTAATAATCTTCCATTAAGGGTAAAAAAAGGAAATATACTAAGTGAAAGAAACTAGACAAAAGGTACTACATCTCTAAGTATTGATCTTATCATCTGCAAAGTGGGAATAATAACAATAATAAAGATAGTGATGATATCTAATATAGAGTACATAGGATTGTTTTAAGACTCCTAGAGAGAACTCAGTAAACTATAGCTATTTTTATTACTACGAAGTACCCCAACACACACACAGAAACACTCACACATACACAGACACACACACATCTGCTCTGCTATGTGTTCCTAAAGCATTCATGGAGAGGCATCACATACATCAAAAAGCACTGGATATTGGAAGTTGGTATTTAATCCTCTACCACCAGTTTGCATAACTTTGGGAAAGATCTTTCTTCCCTTAGCTACAAAAAAGTCCTCTTCTGAAATATGTGCTGGGACAAGATATTGAGAATCCATTTCTACCTTTAAAATTCCATAAATAATAAAAAACTAGATAGTGATGATCAAAAATTGAGAATAGGATTTCCTCTATGGGACAGAAAGAGTATCAGTGAGGGTTACACAGGGTAGAGTGGGGGATTTTAAGAGCTGGAAATGTTCCATTTATTTACCTCGGTGATGGTTACACAGGTATTTGCTTCATTATTATTCATTAAACTGTGTGTATTTTGTGCATGTTTTTTTTATATGTATCTTATATTTCACAATTTAAAAAAATCTTCAAAGGTCTATGATTATGTTTACAGGCATGCTAATTTTTCTTCTGCTCTATATTATGTTATATTTTTCTACTTGTGTAATTGAGAATAAGATTTGTGATATTTTTCCATATATATTATCCCTTATTATTAGGATGGCTCCTTTCACCGTTGTCTTCCACCTTTATCTCTTGGTAAAAGAGGAGAGGAGCACAAATATCTCCTTAAGAGGAAGGAAGATACAATATAGAGTAAATTCCTGAAAGCCAGTAAGATGAAATAAAAGATTACCCTTCAGGTTTTGGAGTAGGGGCTGGAAAAGTTAGGAGATCAGACACAAAGTCTTTGCTCACCTTCAAGCCTCAAACCCTGGAAAGGGATGGTGTAAAAAAAATGTACATTTGAGAGAGGTGGGGGGAATCCCAGTGGAAGTTTGTCCCATGCACTTCTAGAAGGATACATCATATAACCTGATGTCCTCCACCTCCCCAGGCTGTTAGAAATGGCAGTGACACAATAAATTTAGAAATTATCCCCAGGTTTTCACTGGAGCCAGTATAAGTTTAACAGGGATTTCTAAATGTCCAGTGACCTAAGAAGACTACAGAATGGCACTCCCATCCCTCTTCATCCAAGAAGCTACCTAGCAGGGAAAGGGACCTCACGGAGAAGCTTTAGAGGGTGCCTCCCATCAGAGATAAGGGAATACAAAGGTATCACCTCCAAAGATCCCTGATGCCAGGATGCTCTGGCAGTATGTGCCCATCAGGTCTGATGTCCATCAAATGTGTCACATGATACAGCCAGCTACTGGACACCACCATTGACAGGAACCAGATCAGGTGAAGATAAATGAAGCCAAGACAATGAAGAACAGGAGGTGACTTTCTGGTGCCTAGTTGTCAAGTGGGGCAAATATCATGAAAACCAACTAGAAATCCTGGAAGACAAGGCATGCAAAATACCCCTACAGACCGCTGAATCCCCTTCCACCAACCACAAGGACACAGTTAACTCCTTCTTGAACACAAACTTTTTTTTTTTTTTTTTTTTGGAAATAGGAAGAAAGAAGGAAATACACCTTAGAATTTTAAACTTTGATTTAAATCCATACTCGTCTGAATTGGGTCTGTGATACTTGTAATCAGCTTGCTTAAGGATCTTCTCTCCCATCTCTCCCTACCTAACCTTAAATTGGAAATGAGGGTCTACAAGCTAGTTTAGATCAGTTATTTTAAAAAGGAATCCATAATTTTTGCTAATCTAGGGGAGTTTGTTATATTTGAACTCCACTATGTGGATTATATTATATAAGATATTTTGTATGTAATGCAGTGTGGTATACCAAGATGGGCAGCGCAGCTAGGTCAAAAGCAGGGACTTCTTATCCTAAAGGCAATGCAGTCAAGCAGTTAAGGACTAGGATGAATCAGGCAGTATGTGCTTGATTTCCAGCATCCTCCCTTATCTTGAAAATATTAATTAACCTAACTGAGCATCAGATTACTTATCTATAAAATAAAGATACTACTAATGCATGGGCTTTTTTGATGTTTAAATAACAGATCCATGTAAATCTTCTAGAATAATGTTTGGCGCAAAGTATTATTGAACTCTAAACAGTAAGCCTAGTGACTTTGTGTAAGTCATGTGGCCTGTTTGACCCTAAGCGTCCTTACCTGTCATATGAAGGGATTACTGCCTCTTTCACAGGGTGGTTGTGGGGATTAAATGAAGTAACTAAATAATTAAATGAGCACATTTAACTAAATAACTAAATGAGCACATAGTATGTGTTCAGAATATGCTAGTTTCTTTTCCCTCTCATTTCTTAATAACACCTGGAATAGGGCAACACTTATGAGCACTTAAATAAAGCTCGTAAGGATAAATTATGAAATTAGCTTGTTTCCATTTCTGAAGTTTCTAGTCCCTTTAGTGAATTATTTCCCTGGAGAGACTAAACTACTGATTCGTGGCACTTTTAGCACCAGAATTGAGTCTGATCAGCTTTATGAAGGAAGCATGTTTATATTTTGTATCTCCTTCTTTCTTTCAGGATATTCTTTCCATCCTCCCTTTCTCACACCTTTACTTCCTAGAGTCCCCATGTCAGCCCTACCTACATCTCTCTTCCCTGCTGACTCACCGTAACTCTTTTACCATCAGGGCCTTTCAGGGACTTTGCTGACCAATGGAGGGCTAGTGACCTGAAAATTAGATCCCTCTTGGGTTCTTAATTGCTGATAATGGGCTAATTGATATGTTACTTCTTTCAGGCTGTTCCATTTCAACAGGCTGGTCTGGTAGATTCTGTGCCTTAACCCAAAGGAATAACTTTTTTAAAAAAATCCAGTTCTCACCGTTGAGTGCTAATAATTAAATATTTGGAGGTTAGACACCCTTTTGGGGCCTTTCATATTGCACTCAGAGCTGTCTACTCTGCTAACACATAGTAAAGCCAGATCAAGACAGTATAAAAACTGGTATCCTAGAGACCCGAGAATGTTAATTTACTGCATTACACAGTGTCAGGGAGTGGCATGGGCACTGCAAGCATAAATCCAAATAAAGGAAATTTATTAAGTAGAAATAATTTTACTGACCTAGAGATAAAATTCTGCCCTTAAACCCTTACTGGGGTTCTACATTTTATATTGGAAACCTAAGAACACTATAAATTCCCCTTTCAAACAGAAATTTCACAAAAGAAGCTTATGCAATAATTTGCTCATTAGGAACATAACGTATTTATTCTTATTAAAGTTAGCTTTGCCCAATAGTTGTACCTTGAATTTGAAACTTTTTAAAAATCTCAAATGTATGGTGTTATTTACAGGGTTTTAATGCTTATCATCTTTCTTCTTTCCATGAAATATAGGTGCCATTATCACTTCCTCTTGTCTATTCTCTACAGAACTACTCTAGCCTCTTTCTATAGACTAAAAAGAAAACAACTCCTGCTCTCTTTTGCCTCTCATCCAGAAAGTCAGACCTTATATCTATCTTGTCAGGCCACCCACAATGAGTCCTAATCTCTCTTTCTAATGAATTTCTTATGAATTACTGCCACTGTGTGCTTAGAGAAAATTGAGAGAAATATAGATCCTAGAACTGATTCACGACATTTTCAGCTTGCTTAAAATATTTGAAAATTATTTTCCTAATTGTGATTTCTTTTATTTGCCAATATTCATTGAGTCCATCTATTTTATAATACATTACCCTAGAAACTATGTTAGATGCTAAAAATCCTATCTTTCCTGCATGGTTTTTAATTCAGTAGAAGGCATGGTGCACTCAATAGAGTGGGGATATTTCCCGATACCAACAGTTGGCAAACTACAGCCTGTGGACCAAATCTGGCCCATGGCTTATTTTCATATGGCCCAAGAGCTAAGAAAGTTTTTTTAAAAAAATATTTTTAAAGAGTTGTAACAAAACAAAATAAAAACAAAGAGGAATATGTGACAGACCATATGTGGCCCACAGAGCCTAAGATATTTACCATCTGGTCTCTTGCAGAAAGTTTGTCAACTATTGCTCTACGTAGTTCTGGAAGTAACCAATAGGATACAGTCCATCCCCAAAGGTAAATACTGGAGCACAGCTTCTTGGTCTACATATACACACACATGGACCAATCTCCTCCCCTACATGTTTCCAAGGGTCCCAAATATGTCTCTGGATCATGAAAGAGAATTTTGGTCTGCCTTGCTGCTGTCTCCTAGTGCTGACCTGCAGAGAAGCAGTAGCAATGGAATAGTAACAGAAGCCTTTGACCAGGAGGAGTGTCTAAAGCACAGAAACTAGTTGAAGTGTTGCTCAAATTGTGGGAAAAGGCACATCCCTGACTGGATCCCGCTATGTGCTGCTAAGCAGAAGTCCAAAGTGTTGGAGCTCTTAGCCATCAGCTCTCGGTTGCCATAACAGCCATCTTCTTGAAGCTAGATTTCAGCACTCACTCCATTACAGACCCAGATCATCAGATTCTCTTGTCTATTGGTATGATTCTTACCCCAAGAGTGGGAAGGCTTCCATTCACAACCAAGGTGTTATATTGGAATCCTTTCATCCAAATCTAGTTGCCTAAAGAATGTTGGCTTGCACTGGGTTCTAAACTCAAATCCATTAGTCAAAGCTTAAAAATCAGGAGAGTTCACATTCTATATGAAGATCTGCCAGAGGCCTAATCAGATGGAGCTGATTATCAACTGTCCCATTAGAGAAGGTGTGGGCTCTCCAAATGTCCATTGTATCAGTCACTTCCTATTGTCTCCTGGACTCTAAGGCAGAGTGTCCAGTGTCACAGATCATCTTAACAGGGCCTGCCTCACTTGTTTACAATTACCTCCTTGTAAAAAGTATATACTCTTGATTTTGAAATTCCTATTTTAAATCCTCAAACTATAAACAATCTTCCTCTCAAGAATTGTATCCCTTTCTTGAAAGCAGTGGATTTACTTCTGGACTATGCTACTTACTAGTTGTATGATCTCAGGCTACACAGTCTCACAATTTTAAAAAAATCTTGAATCTACCTATTCATGTATTTTTGTGATAATTAAATGAGAAGTGACTGTTTTGCAGTGACATGTAAATTGTATACCACATTCCACATGAGTCCTAAACATGAGTAAGAATTTTGCATGGAATTGCGATCACTTCCAATGGGGTTGGAATCGATTGGAAGTGATTGGATAATTGGGTGGCTTTCATGGAAGATCTGACATTTGAATTGAACTTCAGAGAATGGGCAAGATTTCAAAAGATGGGGATATAGAGGGCATTTGAATCAGAGGGAGAGGCATAAGTAAAGGGCCTAAAGTGGAAAAATAGTGTGTTTAAGCAAATAATTACATTTGATAGGAGGGTAGGGTTCTTGAATGGGCTGGCATATGAAAAGTTAGACCAATGAAAGTGGTGAGATTATGGCTAGTCTTAAATGTCAAACTAAGAAATTTGGACTTCTATGCAGTAAGTAATGGAAAGCTTTTTTTGTTGTTGTTGTTAAGTAGATGGCATAATGAAGCTTCACAAGTACTATTGTAGAGGTGTACAGAATGGATTGAGATATGGGTAGAATGGAATAAAGGATACCAACTAAAAATTTTCAGAAGTTTTCAAGTCATGAGTTCTTCAGGGCTAAGCTAAGGTGGCAGCAGAGGAAAGAAAGTGATACAGTTTTGAGGCTAGAACAGTAAGAAAGTCTTAGAACTCTTTATTACTTTCTGATAGATAGAGGGCCTACAGAAATTTTAAATCACTCTAACCGATGTTTCCAAGAAGATGTCCAGCCCACACCTCTTTTCCAGGCTTCAGAATTGTGTATCCTATTGCCTATTGAATATTGTCATCTGAATGTTCTCCAGGCCCCTCAAGTTGATGATCTTCACTCTTGAACTTATAACATTTGGAAAAATCATCACTGCAAGAAAGGAGATTGTTGACAAATGTTTGACAAATGTATCATAGTTTTTATACATATGACTTTTTTTTTTTTCTATGATTAACTTTTAAATAAAGTCTGAGTTGAACTGCATGCTACTTTTTATTTGAAGATAATTTTAAACTAACCCATACAGAGAACTCCAAAATACCACCCCCAGCCCCGGATACCCAGATCCACCAATTTTAACATTCTTTGCCATGTTTAAAATCCCTTTCTCCCTTCCTCCCTCCTTATCCTCCCTTCTTTTTTCATCCAGCTATCTATCTATCTATCTATCTATCTATCTATCTATCTACCTACCTACCTACCTATCTATCTATTTTCTGAGCATTTGAAAATAGGTTATATATATCATGCTCCTTAAACACATAATAGTTGCATGTATATTTCTCAAGAATTAGGATATTCACTTATATAACCACCTTAAGTACAGTTATCAAGTTCAAGAAATTTAACATTGATATAAAAGCTTACAGTCTATATTTCTATTTTTCATATGTCCCTGAAATGTTCTTTTGAGCCTTTTCTCCTCTATAATTAGATCCTATCCAGGATCACATATTGCATTTGATTTTTGTCTCTTTAGTTGCTTTCTCTTTTTTTCAATTGTGGAAACATATATACCACATAAACTTTCCCATCTCAACCACTCCTAAGCATAAAATTCAGTGGCATTAATCACATGCACAATGCTGTGCTGCCCTCACCATCATCCATTACCAGAACCTTCCCATCACTCTGAAGAGAAACCCTACTACCATTATTCATTAACTCTCCACTCCTCCTGCCCATCCCATGGTAACCTCTTTCCACTTTCTGTTTCTATGAGTTTGCATAGTTTACCTTTTTCATACAAGTGGAACCATACAATATATGTACCTTTGTGTCTGAATTATTTCACTAAATATGATGTCTCCAAGGTTCATCCATGTAGTCATATGTCTCAGAATGTCATTCCTTTTTTTTTTTGTTTTGTTTTTGTTTTTGATTTTAGTGTTTTTTTTTTTTTATTTTAACAAATCAATTTTATTGATACATATTAATAAAGTATACAATTTATCCAAAGTATACAATCAATGGTATGCGGTATGATCACATAATTGTGCATTTATCACATCAAGCATTATTAGAACATTTTTGTTGTTTCAATAATAGTATTAATAAACAAAAAACAGACAAACAATTCATTCCTTTTTAAGGCTGAGTAATATTTGATTGTATGTTTAGATCCTGTTTTGTTTAGCCATTTATCTTCTGATGAACATTTGGGTTGCTTCCATCTTCTGGCTATTGTGAATAGTGTTGCTATGAACATTGTTGGTGTACAAATGTCTGTCCAAGTCCCTGCTTTCAATTCTTTTGGTTATCTACTTAGAGGTGGGATTGATGAGTCATATGGTAGTCTATGTTTAACTTTTAGAGGAAGTGCCAAACTGTTTTCCACAGCAGCTGTGCTATGTTTCATTCCCACCAAAAAATATGAGGATTCCTATTTCTCTGCATCTTCATCAGCACTTGTTATTTTAAATTTTTTAATAATAGCTATTCTAATGGGTGTAAAGTGGTATCTCATGGTAGTTTTGATTTGCATTTCTCTAATGGATAATGATGTTGAACATCTTTTCATGTGCTTATTGGCCATTTGTTTATTTTCTTTGGAGAAATGTCCATTCAAAGTCCTTTGCCCATTTTAAGTGGGCTTGTTTATCTTTTTATCAGATATATGGTTTAAAATATTTTCTCCAATTTTGTAAGTTGTCTTTTCACGTTCTTGATAATGCCCTTAGATGCACAAAGTTCTTAATTTTGAATAAGTGAGATTTATCTATTTTTTCTTTTGTTACTCATGCTTTTAGTGTAAAGTCTAAGATTCAGTTGTCTAATATAAAGTCCTGAAGACATTTCCTCATTTTCTTCTATGAGTTAGGATCCATTTAGGTCTTTGATCCATTTTCAATTAACTTTTGTATATGGTTAAAAGTAGGGTCTACTTTCATTCTTTTGCATGTGGTGTCTAGTACACTCAATAGAGTGTATTTGGGCCCCTTATCACAAATCAATTGGCTATAGATGTGTGGGTTTATTTCTGTGCTCTCAATTCTATTCCATTGGTCTATATGCCTGTCTTTGTGCCAATACCACATTGTTATGATTACTATACCTTTGTTATAAGTTTTAAAATAGGAAGTGTGAGTCCTCCAACTTTGTTCATCTTTTTTTCTACACACTATTTTGTAACTTTTAAAAAAAAAATTTGGTTACTGTGATGGTTAGGCTAATGTGTCAACTTGGCCAGGTAATTGTGTCCAGGTGTTAGGTTCAGCAAGCACTGGGCTAATTGTAATAGAAGAGCATTTGTGGACTTTGATCACCAGTGAGTTTATTGCATGGATGGCTGATTGCATCTGCATCAATCAGGGAGATTGCATTAGCAATGGGTGACACTTTGATCCAATCGGTTGAATGCCTTAAAAGGGGAAGTGATTTCAACATTCAGAGAGAATTTCCCAGCTCATCTTTGGACAGCCAGCTTCTCCCAGAGACTCATCAAGGACCTTTCATTGGACTTTCATCAGAACCCCTGGTTTGCAGCCTGCCTGTGGAACCTGGATTTGTGCATCCCCATAGTCGTGTGAGAGACTCTTATAAAATCTCATATTATTGACAGATATCTCCTGTTGATTCTCTTTCCTGAGAGAACCCTGACTAATACAGCTACCTACTGTTATAATAAAATAATACATCAAGACCACTTACCCCATATCATTAAATATCCCTCTAAAACATGTTTCATGACTGCATAGTATTCTGCAAAATGGAAGTTATTGTAGGGTTAGTTCTTCAGGAAGCAGACTCTGAGAGACAATAGTATGTGAAAATTTTATTAAGAAGTGTTTTGGAAGCCACAGTGATCAAAATTGCCTGATTGGCAAAGGATAGACATACTGACCAATGGAACCGAATTGAGAGTTCTGATATAGATCCTCGCATATATGGTCAACTGATACTCAACAAAACTCCAAGCCCACTCAACTAGGAAAGAATGGCCTCTTCAATAAATGGTGCTGGGAGAACTGGATATCCATAGACAAAAGGATGAGAGAGGAACACCATCTCACACTGTATACAAAAATTAATTCATGATGGATCAAAGATAAAAATATGAGCCAAGACCATAAAACTCTTAGAAGATAATGCAGGGAAGAATCTGTGAGATCTTGTAGTAGGAAATGGTTTCATAAACTTTACACCCAGAGCATGAGCAACAAGAAAAAAATAGATAAATGGTATCTCCTCAAAATTAAAAATGTTTGCGCTTCAAGGAGTTTGTATATCCAGCATATATAAAGAAATCCTACATCTTGAAAATAAAAAGACAAAAAAAAATTTTTTTAATGGACAAGAGATTTGAATAGAGGAAATACAAATGGCTAAAAAGTACATGAAAAGATGCTTAACATCACTAGCTTTTAGGGAAATGCAGATCAAAACTACAATGAGATATCACTTTACACCTATTAGACTGGCAGCTATTAAAAATCTGAGAGGGGGGCAGATGTGGCTCAAATGGTTGGGCGTCCATCTGCCATATGGAGGGACCTGGGTTCGATCCTTGGGACCTCCTGGTTAAAAAAAAAAAAAATCTGAGAGCTGCAAGTGTTGGAGAGGATGTGGAGGAATGGGAACCTTCATCCACTGCTGGAGGGATTGTAGAATGGTGCAGCCATTGTGGAGCACTGTTTGGCAGTTCCTCGGGAAGCTAACTATAGAATTACCATATGATCCAGCAATCCAACTGCTGGGTATATACTCAGAAAAATTGAAAGCAGGGACAAGAACAGCTATATGCATACCAATGTTCATAGCAGCATTATTCATTATTGCAAAAAGTTGGAAACAATGCAAGTGTCCAACAACAGACGAATGGATAAGCAAAATATGATTTATACATACAATGGAATATTACTCAGCTGTAAAATAGGAATGATGTATTGACATATGTGACAACATGGATGAATCTTGAATACCTTATGTTGAGTGAGGTAAGCCAAACACTAAAGGACAAATATTGTTTGACCTCACTGATATGACCTAAGCCTATTGAGGAGACTCACAGGGATAAGAGTCTGGATGATAGGTTAGCAGGAGACCAAAAGGAGAGTAAAGTGGGGTGAGCCAATGCTCAATATGGGCAAAACCCATCATAAGGTGTAAGGGGGTAGTTTGGCAGTGGATGGGGGGTAATGGTGATATAAGGTCAAGAGTGGGGAGTTTGATAGGTGGGCAGGGTGGGGAGGTTTGGGATGGACTATCCATGGAACTGAGGGAAGAACTGGAGGAAAGAACAAGTGAGCTCTGGGGATTTGTAGGTCTGTAGTTGAAACTACAGTGGTGGGAATGTTGGGTTTTTTTTTTGGCACATATGGCAGGGAGAGGGTCACTGGTGCAGGGCATCAGTGGTGGGGGGATGTGTGGGAAAGGGTGCACCTGGGCATGCTTCTTTGTTGTTTTTTTTTAAAACTTTATTTTATACATTCAATAATTGAAAATATAAACAATTAAAAAATAAACACAGATGAATAAATACATACATTTCTCAATTAAATGTACTGGATACACATAAATTTTTTTTGAATAAACAATATATTTGGTTCATAGTGACGCAATCATACAGTATTTGTCCTTTTGTGTCTGGTTTGCTTCCTTCAACATAATGTCCTCCAGGTTCACCCATGTTGTCAAATGCTTTACGACTTCATTTCTTCTTACAGCTGCATAATATTCCATTGTGTGACTAGACCACAGTTTGTTTATCCATTCTTCTGTTGATAGACAACTGGGTTGTTTCCAAATTTTGGCAATCATAAATAATGTTGCTATGAACATTGGTGTGCAGATGTCTGTGTCACTGCTCTCAGTTTTTCTGGGCATATACCCAGTAGTGGTATTGCTAGATCACGTGGCAAGTGTATATTCAAGTTCTTTAGGAACTGCCAAACAGTCCTCCATAGTGGCTGTACCATTCTGCATTCCCACCAACAGTGAAGAAGTGTTCCTATCTCTCCACATCCTCTCTAACACTTGTAGTACCTCATTGTAGTTTTGATTTGCATTACCCTAATCATGAATGACATTGAGTGTTTCTTCATGTGTTTTTTTGCCATTTGTGTTTCTTCTTTGGACAAATGTCTATTCAAGTCTTTTGTCCATTTTTTAATTGGGTCATTTGTCTTTTTATTGTTGAGTTGTAACATCTCTTTATATATCCTGGATATTAAACCCTTATCAGATATGTGATTTCCAAATTTTTTTCCCATTGAGTTGGCTGCCCTTTCACCCTTTTGACAAAGTCCTGTGAGGTGCAAAAGTGTTTAATTTTGTGTAGGTCCCATTTATCTATTTTTTCTTTTGTTGCGCATGCTTTGGGTGTAAAGTCCAAGAAACTACCACCTACTACAAGGTCTTGAAGATGTTTTCCTACATTTTCTTCTAGTAGTTTTATGGTCCTGGCTTTTATATTTAGATCTTTGATCCATTTTGAGTTGATTCTTGTATAGGGGGTGAGATAGGGGTCCTCTTTCATTCTTTTGGTTATAGATATCCAGTTCTCCCAACACCATTTGGGGAAGAGACTGTTTTTTCCCGTTAACATGAACTTGGTAGGTTTGTCAAAAACCAGTTGACTGTATAGGTGAGGGTATATTTTCTGGGTTCTCAGTTCTATTTCACTGATGGATGTGTCTATCTTTATGCCAGTACCATGCTGTTTTGACCACTGTAGCTTTGTAATATCTTTCAAGGTCAGGCAGTGAAATTCCTCCCACATTGCTCTTCTTTTTTCGAATGCTTTTGGCTATTCGGGTGCACTTACCCTTCCAGATGAATTTGGTAATTGCCTTCTCTAATTCTGTAAAGTCAGCTGTTGGGATTTTGATTGATATTGCATTGAGTCTATAAATCAGTTTGGGCAAGATTGACATCTTCATGATATTTATTCTTCCAATCCATGAACACAGAATGTCTTTCCATTTGTTTAGGTCTTTTTAAATTTCTTTTAGCATTGTTTTGTAGTTTTCTGCATATAGGTCCTGTACTTCTTTCGTTAAATTAAGTCCTAGGGATTTGAGTCTTTTTGTTGCTATTGAAAATGGAATTTTCCTCCTGATTTCTCCTCAGATTGTTTAGTACTAGTGTACAAAAATGTTACTGATTTTTGCGTGTTGATCTTGTATCCTGCCACTTTGATGAACTCATTTATTAGTTCAAGTAGCTTTCTTGTGGATACTTCAGGATTTTTTAAATACAGGATCGTGTCATCTGCAAACAGTGAGAGTTTTACTTCCTCTTTTCCTATTTGGACACCTTTAATTTTTTGTCTTGTCTAATTGCCCTAGCTAGAACTTCTAGTACAATGTTGAATAACAGTGGTAACAGTGGGCATCCTTATCTTGTTCCTGATCTTAGGGGGAAAGCTTTCAACCTTTCCCCATTGAGTATGATGTTGGCTGTGGGTTTTTCATATATGCCTTTTATCATATTGAGGAATTTTCCTTTTATTCCTGTCTTTTGAAGTATTTTTTATCAAAAAAGGATGTTGGATTTTGTCGAATGTATTTTCTGCATCTATTGAGATGATCATGTGGCTTTTTTCCTTCAATGTGGTGTATTACATTGATTGATTTTCTTATGTTGAACCAGCCTTGCATACCAGGAATAAATCCCACTTGGTCTTGATGTATAAGTCTTTTGATATGCTGTTGGATTCAATTTGCAAGTATTTTGTTGAGAATTTTTGCATCTATGTTCAATTTTCTTTTCTTGTAGTATCTTTATCTGGCTTTGGTATTAGGATGAGGTTGGCTTCATAAAATGTGTTGGGTAATTTTCCCTCCTCTTCAATTTTTTGGAAGAGTTTAAACAGGATTGGTGTTAATTCTTTTCGAAATGCATGGTAGAATTCACCTATGAAGCCATCTGGTCCTGGACTTTTCTTTGTTTGGAGATTTTTGATGACGGATTCAATCTCCTTAAATGTGATTGGTTTGTTAAGTTCTTGTATTTCTTGTAGCATCAGTGTAGATGGTTGTGCATTTCTAGGAATTTGTCCATTTCATCTAGGTTGTCTAGTTTGTTGGCATAATAATATCTTGTTATTATTCTTTTTATTTCTGTGGTGTCATTTGTAATTCCCCCCTTTCATTTCTGATTGTATTTGTTTGCATTTTCTCTCTTTTTTTCTTTGTTAGTCTAGTGAGGGGTTTGTCAATTTTATTGATCTTCTCAAAGAACCAGCTCTTTGGTTTTGCTGATTTTCTCTTTTGTTTTTTGTTCTCATTTTCATTTATTTTTGCTCTAATCTTTGTTATTTCTTTCCTTCTGCTTGCTTTGGGATTGGTTTGCTATTCTTTTCCTAGTTTCTCTATTTTCTAAGTTAAATTTTGAGTTTAGCTCCTTCTTCTTTTTTAATATAGACATTTAAGGCTCTAAATTTCCCTCTCAAGACTGCCTTTGCTGTATCCCATAAGTTTTGATACGTTGTGTTCTCGTTTTCCTTTGTCTCAATATATTTACTGATTTTACTTGCAATTTCTTCTTTGATCCACCGAATATTTAGGAGTGTGTTGTTCAGCCTCCAACCTTTTTAGAATTTACTTTTTTCCTATCTATTATTGATTACCAGTTTCATTCCATTATGATCTGAGAAGGTGCTTTGCACAATTTCAATCTTTTTATATTTATTGAGAGCTGTATTGTACCCTAACATGTGGTCTATCCTGGAGAAAGTCCCATGGGTACTTGAGAAGAATGTATAACCCACTGAGTTTGGATGCAGTGTTCTGTATATGCTGTTAGGTCTAATTTGTTTATCATATTGTTCAAGTTCTCTGTTTCCTTCTTGACCTTCTGTCTAGTTGTTCTATCTAATGATGTGAGTGGGGTGTTGAAGTCTCCAACGATTATTGTAGAAATGTCTATTTCTCCTTTCAGTTTTGCCAGAGTTTGTCTCATATATTTTGGGGCACCCTGGTTAGGTGCGTAGATATTTATGACTGTTACATCTTCCTGGTGGATTGTCCCTTCTATTAATATATAATGGCCTTCTGTATCTCTTGTAACTTTTTTGCATTTAAAGTCTGTTATTAGTATTGCTACCCCTGCTCTTTTCTGGTTACTATTCACATGGAGTATCTTTTTCCAACCTTTCATTTTCAGCCAGTTTGTATCCCTGGGTCTAAGGTGAGTTTCTTGTAAGCAGCATATGGATGGCTCTTGTTTTTTTAATCCATTCTATCAGCCTGTATATTTGATTGGGGGGTTTAATCCATTCACATTCAATGATATTACTGTAAATGCACTATTTACTTCCTCCATTTTAATCTTTGGTTTTCTTATGTCATCTTGTTTTTGTCTGTCTTTTTACTCTTTTGGTTATCCTTTCTGCTATTCTTTCTTCTATACTCTCCTCCAAGTCTCTCTCTCCTGTCTTTTTCTTTCAGGTTCTAAGGCTTCCTTTAATATTTCCTGCAAAGGCGGGGTTTTTTTGTTTGTTTGTTTTGTTTTGCAAAGTCTCTTAGTTTCTGTTTGTTTGTGAATATTTTATACTCACCTTCATATTTGAAGGAAAGTTTTGCTGGATAAGAATTCTCGGCTGGCAATCTTTCTCTTTCAGTTTCCTAATTGTATCATACCACTGTTTTCTCGCCTCCATGGTTTCTAAAGAGAAATCTTCGCTAAGTCTTACTTGATGTCCCTTGTATATAATGGTTTGCTTCTCCCTTGCTGCTCTGAGAATTTTCTCTTTATCTTTGACATTTGACATTCTGAGTAGTATGTGTCTTGGAGTAGATCTATTTGGATTTGTTCTGATTGGGGTACAGTGTGCTTCTTGGACATGTAAGTTCATTTCTTTCGTGAGAGTTGGGAAATTTTCAGTTATTATTTCCTCAACTACTCTTTCTGCCCCTTTTCCCTTCTCTTCTCCTTCTGGAACTCCCATGACACATATATTTTTGCATTTTGTCTTGTCATTCAAGTCTCTGAGGCCCTGCTCATTTTTTTCCATTCTTTTCTCTCTCTGTTCTTTTTTCTCTTCAATTTTAGCTGTTCTGTTTTCTGTATCATTTATTCTTTCTTCTATCATTTTGAGTCTGCTGTTGTATGCCTCAAATGTGTTTTTGATCTCACCTATTGTGTCTTTCTTTCCCATGAGCTCTGTTACTTTTTGTTCAGGATTTCAAATTCTTCTTTGCATTCGCTCAATGTCTTCTTGATGTCATTTATCTCTTTAACTATATTATCTTTCAACTCATTAATTTGATTTTGGATATTTGTGCGCATCTCACTGATTGGTTCTCTCAAATTCTGCATCTCTTCTGGGGCTTTGATGTAATCCTTTTTTTGGGCTTGTCTTCTTTTTCTTAGTATGGCTTGTAATTGTCTGCTGATATGTAGGCATCTGATTAGGATGTAGTTTACTCAGATGCTCAATCTCTTTCTCTTTTGTAGGGATTTAGTGACTGTGGGTTACCACTGCTCTTTGATTTTTGGCTTGACCTGGATTGTTAGGCTTGTCCTGCTCGTTGCTCAAAAACTGGGCACTGGACCCAGTAATTGGTTGTAGAGTCACTTCCTAGGGCCTTGGGCAGGGAGGCTATAGAGGCCAGAAAAAAACTCATCTACTTATTTTTAATTTTCTTAAAAAATAAGAAAATTTTATTTTCTAAAAGATCTGCCAGGAGATGGTACTCTTTGGCAGCTCTCAGTTAAATGCCTGGTCGGAGTGTATTTGTTGCAACACAGACCAGATCGATGTGACAGAGCTTCAAGACTTCCTGGCTAGGAGCCTTGAAATTCAAACTTTCTCAGAGAGGTTCTCCAGCCTTCTCTGGCAGCCTCCTCCCTTTTCCCAGCTAGGAAATATTCCCATTCCCCTCTGAGTCCTCAAAAATCGGTCCCTGTTAGTAAAGGAGGAGATTGGGAGGGTTGTTTATCTTTAGACCCTTACAGGCTCCAAGGCAAACATTGGCGCAGTCCCACCTGGCCTGGAAGGGCTCTTGGGACACAGCAGACCAAATTTGTGGGTTAGAAGCTGAGTCAGCCTTATGCTGTATCCCTCTTTCTCCCCTTTCCTGGGGCGTCCTCAACAATTAGTCCTAGCTAGAAGAGAGGGAGATTTTGAGGGCCAGATTTCTCCAGTCCTTTGCTGGCTCCCAGGGCAAACCACTGTGTGGTCTCACCTGGCCTGGGAGGGGTCATGGGGAACAGCAGTCCAAATTTGTGGGTCAGAAACTGAGTCCACCCTAGGCTGTGTGTCTCTCTCTCCCCTTTCCTGGGGTGGAGATCCCTGGAGCCCCCTTTGTCTGTAGTTGCAGGCCTAGAGGCCCAAGAATTCTAAAGTGTCTTTAGTGTGGGGGAGGGTGGCAGCAGCAGCGGCTACTGGTTTCAACTCATGGTTCTGTTGTTGAGATTTCCCTCCTTTGTCTTCTCTCCTCTGGGTGGTGTCCAGACTTTACCTGCTGTCCTCAACCCTAGAAGATCTTTTTTGGGGCTGTTTCAGCCTGTCCTCTAGCTATTTTTCTGGAGGATAAGAGATTCCCATGTCTTACTAGTCCACCATCTTTCTGGAAGTCTGGGCATGCTTCTTTGGAATATGAATGTATTCATCTTAGCACAGGGGGTTATCTCAGTGGGTGGAGACCCACATGTTAAATAAGGAAATATAAAACTCCCATCATGGGGTATCCTGCTACACTCTCAAATACAGGGGCAAGAACATTTCAAGTACATAGGCAGCACCTAATAAAAGAAAATAGACCAATATTTCAAACCCTCAATATTAATGCATGTAACTATGAACATTATTCTTCAAAAATTGAAACTTAGTGGTTCTCATAGGTTCTGAGGAAAGGGGTAGGGAAGAACAGGTGGAACACAGGGCATCTTTGGAGCATTGGAATTGTTCTGCATGATCTTGCATTGATCAATACAGGCTAATATACATTTTGTCACAACCTATAAATGTATATGGTGCAAAAGGTAAATCATAATGTAAACCATTGACCATGATTAGTAGCAATGCTTTGATATTTGTTCAACAATTATAACAAATGTACCATACTCATGTAGGATGTTATTGTAGGAGAGGTTGTGGTGGGGGTGGGGTGGGGAGTGGAGTATATAGGAATCCCCTGTATATTCGATGTGACTTTTCTGTAACATAAAGCATCTCGGAAAATAAAGTGAAAAAAAAAAAAAAGACACTGGGGGAACACACAGAAGAAATTGTCAATATACATAAAATACTACAGGTCTTACAGTGATGAAAGGCACAATGCAAAAAAAAAAAAATTACTTTAAATTTTATTTTATTTTATTTTACTGGCTTTGTTTTGGGGGAGGTTTTGCATTGCAGAAGGGTTGCAACTATGGCAGAGGAGGCTCAATGGTCTAGGGTATCAGCGGGGGGGATGTATGGGGAGGGGTACACCTGGGGCATGCCTCTATGGAATATGAATGTGTTCATGTGGTCATGGGGTGTTGTCTTGGTGGGTGGAGACCCAAAGAATAACCAATGGAATATTGAATTCCCATCCTGGGGAGTCCTGCTACATTCTCTCATAGAGTGGCAAGAATCTTTAGAGCACATTAGA
The DNA here is from genome assembly GCA_026826555.1 of Tolypeutes matacus. Taxonomy (NCBI): domain Eukaryota; kingdom Metazoa; phylum Chordata; class Mammalia; order Cingulata; family Chlamyphoridae; genus Tolypeutes; species Tolypeutes matacus. The sequence goes on along the minus strand of JAKSZT010053764.1, from coordinate 18,486,257 downwards.
ATTGCCTAGCAAAGGAGGACAGACCAATACACCAGGCCTTTGATATTGATGCTTGTCCTTATGACCCTTGTTCTTGTGAAATTGAAACTTAGCCTAGTAATATATATTGCCTACAAGTTCCCTCCTGAAAGCCTCCTTGTTGATCAAATATGGCCTCTCTCTAAGCCAAACTCAGCATATAAATTCACTATCTTCCCCCCCGATGTGGGACATGACTCCCAGGGATGAGCCTCCCTGGCACCAAGGGATTAATACCAAGTGCCAACTAATGATGTATTTGGAAAAAGACCTAGACCAAAAGGAAGAAATATTACATACAAATGAGTTTTCATGGCTAAGAGATTTCAAAGTGAGTTGGGAGGTCATTTCAGAGGTTATGCTTATGCATGTCTCATGAGGATCTCACTGACTGCCACAGTAAACAGTGCCTCAAGCAGGGGTGCTCCTGATGGCTCCAGAGACATCCAGATGCCAAAGGCATGGCAGACAACTCCAGGAAATCAGCACCCCATTGGTTGGCCTTACCTTGGAATATATGATAACTCATCTCCCCCAATGTATCAGAGTTAGATTCATTTATAATTTTCCTACATACGGTTCTTCTGCCCCATTTATTTGAACCTATAATTAGCATTATACCCATTAAATATATGTCCCAGAGACCTACTTCTTCTGGCTGTTCCTATGCTGGGGGAGCCCTGAATCTCAGCAGAGTTGCAGCCAAAACCTACTTTCCAGTTCATTGGAGTCACCCAGGACAATTAACAAAAGGATGATGGTTGACAATACTTATCCCCAAAAACAGAGTATCTACAATTGCAAGCAAGACAGTTCCATTCATCTATCCCATGGGTTCTAAGCCCCCTCTCAACTGGAAGCACAGTGGGCATTGCCATCCCAAACTCCTCAAGATAGAGGAACAAACATAAAGGAGGAATGCAACTATGGACTAAGTAAACACTATTATTCTAGTAATGGAAGAACTTGTAACATTGATACAAAGACAGTGGTCACCAGAGGTTCTGAGGGGAGGGAGAAGGAAGAATCAGTATAACATGGGGCATTTTGGGACATTGGAATTGTTGTGCATGATATTGCAATGATGGATACAGGCCAATATACATTTTGTCAAAACCTATAAAATTGTGTGGTGCAAAGTATAAACCATAATGTAAACTATAGACCGTGCTTAGTAGTAATGCTTCAATAGTTGTTCACCAATTGTAACAAATGTACCATGCTAACAAAAGATACTGTTAATGGAGGAAAGTGTGGGGTGGAGAGGGGTGGGGTATATGGGAATCCCCTATATTTTCTATGTAACATTTATGTAATCTAAAGCATCTTTAAAAATAAAGATTAAAAAGAAGTGTTTTGAGGACAAAGATCCGTGGGAGAAGTGAAGGATTGCATACAGGAGAAATTGGGCAGTGAAGCAATCTCAACAAATGTCTTGGCTGACAGGGAGCTGACATCAACCAGCCATTGAATACATGGTACTTATACCCCACCCCCAACAGAACTTTGGAGAAGTACCTTCATCTCTTTAGCAAAGGGCAATTCTTGGACAGGGCTAACAGCTGATGGTTGTCAGGAAGCAGTACTCCCAGTAGTTGGGACAATAAATCCTTCAGTTCTGAAGGTGGATTGGGGTGATACATCATAATGTCCACTACAGAAGCATCTTGCTTTATTTAAGCAATATTCTATTATTGGCTATTTCTTTGACTTCTATTTTATTTAATGTATGAGCAAACTATAATTATTTAAGCACTGCTCTATTGTTAGTTCTGTTGGTCGTTCCTATTTTTTACTATAATATATAGTGCTATGTAGGTACTCTTGTATCTAAATCTTTGCACACAGCTCTGATTATTTCCTTGAGATAAATTACAAGAAATGTAATTGCTTTACTCAGTGCATAGGAACATTTTAAAAAATTTTGATGAATTGTTAAAACACGCTTCAGAATGATATTTCAATATACTCCCTCACCACTCCTACTTGAGAGTGTTCAAGGAATATTTATTGATTGATAATTGAAACAATAAATGATAACATTGAAAGGGCTGGCATACAGATTACAAACAGTATGTACAATGTGATACTATTTTTAAAATACATATGCATTAACAAATTTAAAAGAATGTACTCAAAAATTGACAATGGTTGTCTTTGGGTGGGTAATTTTACTTTTTTTCTTTTGCTTTTCTGTCTTTTTTCAAATTTTCTACAATGGATATTTATTACTTCCATAAACTGAAAAAATACAATATTGTTTTAAGATTTAGAATAAAGAATCACACTTTAATGAAAAGACAGATTTGTTGTTAGCAAAAACCATTTGATATGCTTAAAATTTTTATCATTATTCCTGCAACATACTATAGGGAAATGTTTCTCAAAGGAGATATATATGGCGCATTTAAAGCAAAAATCTTCTCACAGACACCCAGTGTTAGATTTAATTGTATTATCATGCTAGTTAAGTATGTTCAAATGTAAGACTAAGTATAAAATACTCATGCTTATAACATTTTTATAATTTTAAAATTAAAACAAATTTGCTAACTGATCACAAACAAAACTACATAGTCAATAAAATTTATATTAATTACATTCCACTAATGCACCACATGATGCTATTTTTCTTACTAAATTGCCACTTCTGACACGAGCACAGCACTATATGTTCTGTGTAGTGCAGGTTCTCGAGTGGGATGTTGATATCACTGTGGGTGACACTTCGATTTTCCCATTTTTCTCGATCAAAACTAGTACAATACATTTGTATGTACAATGTTATTTGGTATGAATTTATTATTGACACTGTGATTGCCTCTGTTCTTTTCTCATTCACCCATAAAAATTAAGATGGCTCTATTGGACTTGTGAACAAGCTGACAAACACAAACATAACCATTGACTCTGAACCATCTGGCAGTGTAAGGATGATATCCAGATGATCCAGATATGACTACATTATTTTGTTATTTCATATAAGCACCACATTTTAAAATTCTTGTGGTGAACTAAAGGTCTCTTGAAACACAACTGTAGGCCCCGAGAGGTCCACAGACCCTAGTTTGAGAACCACTATTTAGTGTAACGGTTCTCGAACATTTTGGTCTTAGGACTCCTTTACATTCTCAAATATTGTTCAGCACTCCAAAAAGCCTTTGTTTACATGAGTTGTATCTATCATTATTTACCACATTAGAAATTGAAATTAAGAAATTTTAAAAAATGTATTAATCCATTAAAAATACTAAAACCCCATGTTAACATAAAGAACACATTTTATGAAAAATAACTATCTTTTACAAAACAATTAGTGAGATGAGTGGCATTTTTTATATTTTTGCAAATTTCTTTAATGTCTGTCTTAATAGAACACAGCTGGATTCTCTTAACCACTTTTGCATTCAATTTATTGCAATATGTTTTTTGGACTGAAGTATATGAAGAAATCCAGCCTCAAACAGACACGTAGTTGGAAAAGGGAGGAGTAGTTTCTTAGCCTTACAAGATAATTGTGGATATTTTTCTTTGATACTACACCAAACTCAATAAGTGCAATTTCTTAATGGTTAGTTGCATGTGTAATCTGAAACCATATGAACTTTTAGTACTTTATTACATTAAAATCCATTGGTCTAACAAGCACTTTGAATGGATCTTTTTACCCATGCATGAGTTTATCACAGCACACATTGGTCATTAGTAAAATACTGATTAAATGTGTTATGCTGATCTCCCAAACACTGATACATTTTATTATACAAAATATCACGACAGTTAAAAGGATTACCAATCTCATGAGAAAAGCCTTTAAGTATGAGTAAGAGTTCAAGCTTGCAGTGGTAGATATGTTTTCCAAAATTCTAATTTTCACTAGAAAGTTCAAATTTTTATATTGACAAGTCTGTCCTTTCTTTTCCTTGATATAACTGGTTCATTTCATTTATTTTTTTTGAGAAAATTTCTGGGAAATACTCATTTGATTGGCCAAAGTTTTTCTAGCACAACAAAGTTGTTAGATCAGCTTGCAACTCGAACATTTACACAAGTGCTTTTCCTCGAGACAACCATTGTACATTAGTATGCAGCAGAAGTGCTTTATGTGTATTCCTTGTTTTGTCATACAAAATATTAGAAAGACTTGGTACTCAAGGGTCGACATTTAACAAAATTAATACATTTCACTGTTTCATCACGGACATGCTTAAGTGATACTGCATTGCTCTTAATGCAAGTGAGAGGTGAGGAAGAATACAACTGCTACTAGTATAGATGGTATAATTGCCTTCATGTGGCCTAAGTGACAACAGTTTACTCACCACTGCTTTTGCTCCATGATGCAAATGTCAATATAGTGAAAGTGGTAAATAATGTCTGTGTCATTATGAAAATAGGTTTGAACTCACAGACCCCCTGAAAAAGTCTTGGGGACTCCAAGGGTTTTGCAGACCCCACATTGAGAGCCACTGGTGTAGTGGTTATAGCCCAGACTTTAGAGTCAGAGAGCTTATGTTCAAGGCCCAGATCTGCCAAACATTAGCCATGTGATTTTGAGTAAATCAATGCCCCAACTCTGTTGTTGTTTTTTTTAAACTCTAAAATGGGTATGTTAATACTTAGCTCACTGTATTTTTGTAAGGAAGTGGTTCCTAAACTTTGCTTCATGTTAGAATCAACTGGGGATCTTTTTAAACTCCCAAAGTACAGGTGACACCTCAGAATGTCTGGGGATAGGAGGTAGGCATCATTATTTTTAAGACTCTCCAATGATTCCAATGTACAGCAATGATGGGGAACCAAATTTGTGAGGTTTAAATGAAATAACATATAAAAATCACCTGGCAGGCAGAAGGCACTCAAATACCTCTCCTTGACTGAATGTCTACCATGTATGCCATAGTGTGCTAGCATTGTCCTAGTTATTTCACTTAACTCTCACCTTAACCCTCTGAAGTTCTATTGTTCTAATTTTACAAAGCAGCAAACTGAAGCTCAAATTGATTGAGAAACCTGCTACAGAGCTCACAATTAGGGAACAATGATACAAACCCAAATCAGCGGGACTGTAAAAGACATACATTTTTCATCACAATGCATTCCCCCTTTTTCTACCTAGCTTCTCCAATCCTATCTGAACCATTTCATCATACTACTTGCTTACTGATTAAGTTGCATATAAGGAAAAATTAAATCTGTATTTTGTGGGGTTTCTATTCATATCTTCCATAATTTTACTAATTCCCATTTTTAGCCAAAGAAAACAAGGGTTACTTTGTGTGGTAGAAGCAGTTTGTGAATGTCTAATTGATGTAGAATGTTAATTAAACTAAAAAAAGAGTGAGTTTCAGCCCTATAGTATGGACCAGTTAATTATTAGCAAAATATAAACTGTTATATTTATGAACTACACCTGAAGCCAAATTTAGCCATCTTTTAAATATGTAACATGTGCTATAAGACAGTTTGTACTGGCTTAAAGCAAACTCATCACTCCCATTAGAAAATTAGCCACACGCATATACATTTTATATACAAATATAGTTGTTTTGAAACAGAAAAAAAAATTCCTGGCTACACCATGAATATAATAAAGCCTCTAATCATGACTCTGCTCTAACAAGTTGTTAGTGTAGTACTTCCATCTGTGAGTACTTAGGAATCATGTCAATTTTTATCATGTAGCAAGACACAGTCAAATTATTTCCATAACTTTGGAAGTTACTCATTCCACATTTTCTTTATTATTTTTTGGCGTTTGCGGCTATTTTATTGCTCTGACCAAATGTCTATGTCTTGATAGCAAAAACATTTGCTTTCTTCTCATCTTACTTGATATTTTTGGAAGAACAAATTGACAAATCCCATGAATGATTCTGAGTTAGCGGGAGAGCATCTGCTGCAGAATGGCTCTTCCTCTTCTGAAGTTCAATGAATATCTAATTTCATCATTTTAAAAGCCAAAGTATTGCCTGATCTGAGATGATAGTAAAAGGAATCTAGAGCTAGTCTTGACCACTCATACCTGTAAAACCTTTAATCATTAGTGTTTACTAGGCAGATCCTAACAGGAGCTGTCCACACTTATAATGCATATCCATAAGTATGACTCCTGAACTGACCTATCTTGTAGACACTTATTTATTCAGGTCTTGACATTTGACTTAGAAATTTGACATCCAGGATGGGATCCATTTTCAAATTTTAAAATGCTTGGGAGAAAGGGGCATTCAATGTATTTGATAATACTTTCATTTCAAAATTGGTAAATGAAATCCTTTTCAAAGTAATTTTCTTACCTCATTAGTAATGACATAAGTTTATTTCTTCATTTGCTCATATGGTGAGTTTTCTTCATGCAATTTTCGGCATTCCTTTAGTGGCCCAGTTTTGCTACATGTGTCCCTTATTGACTGATTTTTTAAAAGTTGAATCTATCATTAAAGATATTTGGGAATATGTTCAAAACTGTTAAAATTCTGGGCTTAGTAAAATTACAACAGGCAACATAAGCCAGATTGTGAAATATCTTGCCAAATAGTATTTTTTAGCAAGCCATTTGGAGAGACTAAATTTTTTTTTTTTTTAAATAGTCAATACCGCAATGAAAAAATTCTCCTTCCCCCCCTTTCTTAACATTAGTGTTCTTGAATACATATTAATTTTTATATGGCTGCATTCCTAAAATATTCCTGGCACTTGTGTGCAATCCATACAAATGTTTGCCTCTAGAGAATCAAAAGGAATTGAGAAGTTCTCTGTGACAGAAATTATCTTTAGGAAATTAATTTAAGATTCTGTTATAACCTTTGGGATCTAATACCATTTGCTTTTTCCAAAGTAAGAGGGGTATAATTCTTTTAGTGACCAACCTAATAATATCTTTATGTGTTTTCTCTTGAGAGGAAAATATATTTTGAGTGGCTGCTGAGAACTATCTCAGCTTTTGTGGCCACCAGAAAGAGAAAATCTTTGCCTTCTTTGGTTAATGTTGGGGTTGGGCAGGGGGAAGGGCACATCTATTTAGACAGCATGATCAGGGACTATCTCTAAAGTGGCTAATTTAAAAACTGAGTTCTAAAGCAAGAAAGGGAGCAGTCCTTGGAAAGTGTACAGGGGATGAAAAACTCTCCAGGCAAAGGAGGAAAAGTGCCTGTAAAATGGACCCTGAGGAAAGGATTCCTATATTTGAGAAATTGTCAGTATATCAGTGTGGCTAAAATGAAGTGGTAAAGGAAAGAGTGGCACAAGAAAGGTTTGTAATGTGCAAGACAGATCATTAGGGGCCTTGTAAGCCACAGAAAAAATTCAAATTTTATTGTATTTATTGAGCACAAAGAGTTTTACTCAAAGCAGAGCAGTGACATGATTTAATTTATGTTTTAAAAATATTGGTTTGACCGCTAGAATATAAATTGAAAGAGGAAAGACTAATCAAAAGGCTAGTGAAAAAAAAGAAATGACCAAAACTGGCTCAGAAAGTTAATTATTCTAGAACAAGTCAGAAAGTTTAAAGATTGATAATTTAAGAGAAACACCAAGCAAAGATGGTTTTAGAGATGCTTTCTAAACATCAATGAATATATTCATTGTTAGTCCACCAATTCTAGTCTGTAGAAAAACAGGAAAAGCTTCTGAATAAAGTTGCAAAAGACTTAATATAAAACCTGATAAAGGTAAATAATAATAATTAAAAAAAAATGCTGCAGATTCATTTTACTTTTAAAATGAAGATATCTATCAAGATAATACAACACACCAACATTACAGAAGAAAATGTGATCTACTTGTAAAAACTCTGATAGTTCTATTTCATGCAATTCTGTCAAAGATTGTCAGAAGAGGCATTTGATAAAATTCAATCGCCAATCGTTCCTTGTTGCAGGAAGCTGTCTATCCATTGTAAGACATTTAGCAGTATCCCTGGCCTCTACCCCCTAGCTGCCAATAGCACCCTCCTTTAGTTGTGATGACCAAAAATATCCGTAGACACTGCCAAATGTCTGGGTTAAGAACTGCTGGGCCAGAAATGGGAGCAGTGGATAGCAGGGGAAGCATAGAGAGATCGAGAGGTAATGGATTTTCTTGCTTGTTTGTTTTTTGTTTATTATTAATGATAATAATGATATAATGAAAATGCTCCAATGATGACTGAGGTGATGAATGCACAACTATGTGATTGTGCCGAATATCGTTGATTGTGCACTTTGGATGAATTGTATGCTTTGATGATATGTGTCAATAAAATTGATTTGTTTAAAAAAAAAGAATTTACAGATAATGTCAACGTCTCTTTATATCTAATAAATAATTGAATTCTTTATCACGAAGGAAAAAAAAAAAAAAGATCTGCTGGGCTAGAGGACAACCTCATGACAGTGTTTATCATAACTTATGGTTTTATATGGTGAATTTATAGCAATTAATTCTCAGCTAGGGGCAAAAAAGGAAACTACCTAAATGAAAGTTTAAAAGATCTCTACCTAAACCCAACAAATACATTATATTAAACAGTGAACTTCAAAGCCATTTTTATTAAAATTAGTAATAAGATAGGGATTCCTTGTATTACCACTATTATTCAACACTACTTTGTTGATTCTAACATGATAAAGCTTAAAAAAATAAAAGAAGCAGTTGAAATATGGGAAATAAAAATATAAAACTATCTTTATTTTGCAGTTGTTGAGTATGTACTTAGAAATCCATAATATTCTGCTAAAATCCATTAGATATAATAAGAAAATTTGTAAACATGGCTGACTGGACACAAAATTAATAACTTTTCTTTCTACTAACATTATGCAATTAGAAATTGGAATGGGAAAAATCCCACTCATAAGTACAATAATAGATATAATTTATCACAAATAAATCTAAGGAGGAATAAGATCCAAATGAAAAAAGCAATATTACATTCCTGATTAGTTATCCTGGTTAGTTGGCCAAAGATATAAGTATAAAAAAATTGACAAAAATATCAGAAGAAAAATTAAGAGCTTTTTCTTTAAGCCTTGGAATGGAGAAGATCTTTTAAAGCAAGATAGTAAAGTCTTTTAAAAATTTTAGGAAAAGCAATAGATTTGATTATACTAAATTAACATTTCTGCCCAGGAAAGAGAAGCTATTGCCATTGTCCAGATAAGAGGTGAGAGTAGTCACCAATAGTGGTGCCAGTGAAGGTGGAGAGAAGTAGATAGATTTGATATATTTTAGAGGTGGTAAATAACAGGATTTTTAGATAGATTGGATGTAGGTTTGAAAGTGGAAAGAAAGTAGGATTGGATCCAGGTTTTATGAAATCATCTTTAAGAAAAAAATACAAAATTACTCACACCACATTAGATTCAAAAGTATTTCTTTAGAATGAGAAGAGAAACCATAACAAATTACAAATTTAAAAAGCTGCCAAATACTATAAACATTACAAAATAAAAAAAAAATAATAACATACTATTTTTAATCAATTAACTGCTTGGTTTTGGCTGTAAACTCTTTGATACCGCCTTTCATATGGCAATGGTTTTGTAAGAATGTTTTCTAAATAAAGGATAAAAAGATAATTCAATCTTTCTTCTAGCATGGTTAGTCAATTTTTTTTGTTTTTGCTATTGAGTGTCAGAATACAAAAACATGTAACTTCATACATAGATGTACTTGATATTTGTGGTAGAGAATTGTGATTTACATATAAAAATTCTGCTAAATTCTATTTCATGCAATTTCCATAAATAAAAATATGGATTATTTATAATTGTATATGCTGCATTATTGAGTGGCAGGAGATAACTTCTATTTCCCATTGTGCCCTAAATGCTGTACTTATAATATTACATGTCTGATAGTTGGAAGAATTGCCCACAGTCTAGCTTTTAGTTCCCTAAGTTTAAAATATTGTTTTCCCTCCTTATTCAATACCTCTCAGTGACATAGATTATGCTCATATTGCAAGACAACCACTAGCCCTGAACCTTTATGTCGTGAAGCTGGGTGAGTCAGCATAGTGGGTTTTAGGAACTTTCTTAGAAGTCACACCTATGCAGGACTGAGTAGGAATAAGTTAACTATATACCGGAGTCTCTGTGAACAACATAAGTATATCCCTGTAAATCCAAACTAAAAGATTCTCTAACTCAGTACCCTCTCGGCCATATTCCAAAAATGTCTGTGACAATGTGATGGAAGAAATCAGAATAGGAAAAGTCATAATCATAACTAACTGAAGTTAAAATATACTACTTGTACAAATTTTACAAAGATATGTGACCCTGTGAACACATTTAGATTACAGGATCATATAAAGGGCTTCTGCAAGAGAGGGCCACCAAAATTTAAGCTTTCTTGATTCTTGGTAATAACTTCTGGTTGACACAGAGGGAAGAATGAGCCCCAGGTTCCTGGCTTGAGTAACTCAGAGCAAATTCTTGTGTAAAAACCCCACTTTGTTTGAGGTTCATGCCATTCACTTAGAAAATCAGGTGGCTAGGTAGCAAAAGCAAAGATGGTTTTGCCACAACAAGCTGCCTGGCCTGAAAAGTGCTCTTTTTCTCTGTGGGCCAGAGACTCTCTTTCTCAATCTAGAGGCACTAGGAATTCTGGCCTGGGAAACTTTTTCTGTCTCCTCAAGCAGCAACTAACAGTGACCTTTGGGAGCCCCAGTGGCACAAGATAGACCAAGCAGACAAAAATTGCACTACAAAAGCTCTGAAAATTAAATAGTTATTGGAACCACAATCCATAAGAGTAGGCCAAGATTTGCTTGCTAAAGCTAAATAGGTTATTAGCTGGTAAAATAAAGATTTAAATAGGACCCATTGCCTATTAATATGATAGCCAAAATGTCCAGGATACAATAAAAACCACTGTCATACCAATAACTAGGTAAACCACACTTGAATTTTAAAAAAAGAGTAAACTAATACCAACACCAAGACTAATCAGATGTTGAAATTATATAATAAGGATTTTAAAGCAGCTATCAGAAAAATGCTTCAATAGGCAATTACAAATTCTCTTGAAACAATATAAAACCACAGAAAAGAAGTTATAAATAAAAGAACAACATGGAAATTAAAGAACTTAAAAATACAATAATTAGGGAAGTGGATGTGGCTTAAGTGATTGGGCTCCCACCTACCACATGGGAGGTCCCAGGTTTGGTTCCTGGTGCCTCCTGGAGAAGACAAGCAAGACAATAAGCTGGTGCGATGGGCTGGTGCAGCAAGCTGACGCAACAAGATGATGCAACAAAGGAGACACAAAGAGGAAACATAATGAGAGAGACAACAAAGGTGTCTCAAGTGATTGAACACCACTCTCCCACGTGGGAGGTCCTGGGTTCAGTTCCTGATGCCTCCTAAAGAGAAGACAAGCAGACACAGAGAGTACACAGTGAATGGACACAGACAGTGAGCCAAACAATGTGGGTGGGGTGGGGAATAAATAAAATAAATCTTTAAAAAAATACAATAATTGAAATATAAACTTACTGGATAGGTTCAACAGTAGAGTGGAGATTACAGAAGACAGTATTATTGAACTTGAGGACAGAATAATTGATTTACCCACTTTCAACAACAGAGAGAAAATTGATGAAATTAAAAAAAAACTGAACAAAGACTCAGGGACAATCACAAAACCAACATTTGTAACATTGGAATCCAAGAAGGAGAGGAAAAAGAGAGTGGATTGAAACAGTATTTGAAGAAATAATGATGGAAAACTTCCAAAACTTGGCAAGAAAAGAGGAGAGATCTCAAAATAATATTCTAAGTTCCTCCCTGAAGAAATTAGACAAATAAGAGCAAAACAAACCCAAAGCAAGCAAAAGGAAGAAAATACAGACCCTTCTCATTTCCTTCACTTCTCTTGTTACCAGGCTTAGATTCTTTTGTCCAGACCTAGAATAATTTCTTTATAACTGCCATTAACTTACTTGCACATTTATCTCATTTTTGGCCATATCCTGAGCAAAAACCCTAAACTTACTTAAACAACTTACTCCACATTTGTTCACAGCACCACAATATTACAGAAGAGAACCACAGCAGTACTGACCAAAGTCATTTCAAATCCATGACCACTCACTTCAAATGGTCACTTAACATTGCCAAACAATCCTATCCCACTTCTCTAGTAAATTTACTTTTCCATTTTCTGAAAGGGTGATTTCAAATCTCCAATATCCTCTTCCCTTTACTGCAAGATAATAAATTCTCTGCATATTTTATTTAAAAATAGTTCCACTCCAATAAGAACTATCTTATCCTTTGACCAATATCCCATCAACCTACTTGTATCTGTACATACATATTGGCCTCCCCTCAAGTTATAAAGTAAGTTTCACAGCACCTACCTTAGCCCAACCTCTCCCCTTATTTTTAAGGATGATTTTGTTCCCATTCTTTTGTTTCTCTACTAGATTATTAATTTCCCTTTCTTTACTGGATCTTTCCTATCTAAACTCAAGCATGCTTTAAGATTGTCCACCCAAACAAACAAACAACCTTCCTTTGACTCCATATACTACTCCAACCACCACCCCATTTCTCTGTTCCCCTTCACAGGAAATGTCAAAGTTGTCTACACTCATTGTTTCTACCTTTTCACCTCCATTTCTCTCCAAATCTCTTTTCTAATTAGGTATTTCTCCTGACCTCTCTAATGAAATGAGCCTTATCTCACCAATGACCTCATCTTGCTAAATCTAATGGTCGATTTTCTGAGATCATTTTACTTGAGCTCTTAACACTTGACATAAGGGACTATTCCCTCCTTCTTGACGCACATTCTTCACTTGGTTTTCAGAATATCATGCTTGTCTGGCTTTTCTCTCATATCTTTGGCTGCTTCGTTGCAGACTCCTTCACCTCCTCTCCCAGACCTCTAAATGTCAGTGACCCAGTGCTCACTCCTTGGCTCTCTTCTCACCTCTATGATGTCATCTAGATGATTTCAGCTAGTCCTGAGGCTTTAAATACCATCTTTAACAGATAACTCAAATTTATATCTTCAGCCTGCCCTCTCTTTTGAACTCCAAAATCTACATTGTACTTGACATTTCAATTTGGACGTCTAATGGAAAATTTTAACTTTAAATGAAAATAACCAAAGCAGAAATATTAATGCCCCTTCCCAATTTGCTTCTCCTAAGTCTTCCACCTCTCACTAAATAGATGTACCATCTACCTTATTGCTCAAACTAAAAATTTCTGGGTTTTAGGATCCTTGATTCTTCTTTTTCTCACAACCCTTATCTGATCCATCATTAAGTCCTGTTAGTGCTACTTTCAGTATATACTGAATGTGTTCCCTTACTATCATCTTCACTGCTACAGTCTTAGCCCACACATCACATACTCACTTCAAATTTACTTAACAAGTTTACTTTCTGTAATCACTTAAAACTGAAACATGGCTGGCAGGCAATTTAAAAATAGTAGTATTTTAAACTTCTCAGAGTCTCATTGAATATGAGTTTTTGTTTTTAATCTGAGTCTTAAAAGATATTTTAGGTAGAAACTTGGAGAAACTATTTCCAATGTCATTTTAGTCTGGAAGTGTCTAAGCTTATGTTTTAAAAAGTTATAAACAAAAGCTAGAAAGAGGAATGTGCAAACAAAGGTGAATTTAAAATAATTGTATATGGGTCTTTAAGAATATTTTAAGGCATAAAGTCTCATGGACTCATGTTTGTGTAAAATAATAAGGCAAAAAGGAGAGATTTTAGAGGTTAAAATGATGAGCAAGAAGAACTAACAGGAAGGGGTAGGCCCTCTGCTTGAGACAGATGGTGTTAGCAGATGACGAAAAGAAAGCAGGACCACTCTGTTCCTGTTCTGCCTGTCTTCTGCATCAAAGACAATGATCCTCAGACTGGAAAGGGTAGAACAAACTAGCTTAGGAGTGAACTGATGTCAAAGATAAGTGAGAAGATAAGGAGCATCAAGTGCCCTGGCTGAGACGAACTCCACTGCAGGGTTGGTGAGAACCTGAGGATAAGACTTCTGATTTAGCATTCTCTAAGGAATTGGTGGAGAAAGGGAGAGGTGTCAAAGGACTGGAGAGAAGCAAATGCGGTGCAAATTTACAGTAAGTGAAAAAGATAAATTCTGCAATTATAGATCTGTGGAACCTAACATCAATCCCTGTGCAAAATTATATAATAGAATATTGAACTAGATGGTTTTTCAAATAGTATAAAACAAGAGCTTATAAATTCTTACAAAGGGAAGTGTATTCACTAGGACCTACCATAGGCTTATGAAGATTAAAACTATATAAGACTAACTTCATTTTCTTTTTGGCTAGGTTAACTAAACAATGTTAAGAAGAGCTAACATTTATTAAACACTTATTCAATGCTAGGCTCTGGGATAAGTGTTTTACATGTATTTTCTCACTTGCTCTTCATAAGCATTACTTCCCCCCATTTTATAGATGAGGTAACAGAGGTTTAATGAAGTAACTAAACCAAGGCCACACAGCTAAAAGTTGGGAGCATGGATCTGAACCTACGTAGTCACATTCCAGAATCTATGATCTTAATCTCTATTCGATAAAGCCATGAAAGAGAACAGGGAAGGCATATCCCAAGAATGCTATTAAATAGTATATCTAATTATGTCAACAGTAACAGGATAGAAAAAGGTGAACTTGGGGAAGTTGATAAATGAAAATGAAATGACCATTTCAAAGAGTATTGATAAATGTGATATAATCTATTGAGAAAGAGATATTTAGTGATCATATCCCAGAACTCCATCCTTGACCCATTCTTGGTTAATGTTTTCATAAACAACTTGAGAAATACATAAATGGCAGATTATCAAATTTGTGGATAACCTAAAACTAGGTTAGGTTGTAAGTGAAGACAGAATCGGGTTGCTAAAACGTCTTAGCATTGGTTGAATAAAGCAAGGTGCAATTTATTAGGAATAAATGTAAAACCTACATTTAGGCTTTTCAAACTCTACCATTATCATATATCACAATACCATCACTCTATGCCACAGTTTCCACATCTGTAAAGAACCATATACATCTCATTAGGATTAAATGAAATAAGCTATGTGAAACATATAGAACACTAGCTGGCACATGTTAAGCACTCGACAGATTTTAGTAATTAATAAAGCACAATAGAAATTATTATTGTTGGACAATAGTAAACTAAAGATTACACTGTTGCTGATGGTGCAATCAGGAAAGAGAGTGTTGGGAGGGTAAAAATGGTAAAAATCAGGTTTGAGATTTTGAGTTTCCTTGTGCTTATCGTAAAATAAATCTGATTGAAGAAAAATGCATCATAATTGCCTAAGTTAGGACATGTTAAAATATCTACTTAGGCTCCCTAACCCAGCAAACTGATAGCTATTTGATTTTTTTTAAATTAGATTGTTAAGAAGATAATAATCTAGCAAGCCTGGGCAAATTTATTGGGCTTTGTACAAATTAAACCTATTGAGAGCATTTGACATTTCATGCCCACTGTGTACTTTGTTCTAAATCTTTTCCCCCAAAATGGCAAATTTTAAAAAACAGGAGCTTTTTAATTGACAAAGAAAAGACTTGGACATTAGACAATGTAATGTTGTCTTCAAATAAGTGAAGCTTATTGTACAGAAGAGGAATTGGAATTTTAGTAAGTTTTTTTAGATCAAAGCAAGGACACCAATTTGAATGAAAGCAAATTTCAATTGTTACCTGTTCATTTTGGCTACCATCCTAGGACCCATTGTTTCCTAATTCCTTCATAGTTTTTGACAAATTTTTATCGAACACCTGCTATATGCTAAACTTTTTTCTAGGCTCTGTAGAAACAGCAGGAACAGGGAAGACAAGGTCTTTTGCTCTCTTTATTCTAGTGGGGAGAGACAAAAAATAAACATACAAAAAAGAATAATGCCAGAAAGCATGAAGTTTTAGGCAGAGAATTAAATAGGATGTAAAAAGAGGAAACGGTTGCTTTGAACTGAGTAGCCAGCGAAGGCCTCTAAGAAGCTGATATCTCACCTGAAACATGGATGATAATAAGAAGCCAGACCTGTGACCATCAAGATAAAAAACATTCCAAGAATAGGGAAGGAGCTAGTATAAAGACCCTAAGGTGAGGAAAGACCACTTTGGTCAAAAAGTTGTGGACAGGGTAGATAATGTTTGCAATGAGTTCAGAGAGGCAGGGTCCAGATTATATACGGCATTGTAGAACAAGGTTAAAAATGTAGATTTTAGTTGTGATAGGATACCAGTCATTTGGTGGGTATTAAGCAGGGGAGTGATATGATCTGATTTATATCACTTTTGCTATTACATGGAGAATAGATTGTAGAGAGCAAGAGCATAAGCAGAGACCAGGTAGAAGACTATTAGTCCAGGCAGGAAATAGTGGTGACATGATGAAGATAGTGGAAATGTGGATAAAAGGAAATAGATTTGGGGTAGCTTCTGGATGTAGCAAGAGCAAGAGTTGGGTTGGTATGAGTGAGCCATATTATTTCTCCTTTGAGACTGAGGCTCACCTCTCAGAGCACTTCCCTCACTAACCATGTCCATCCCTTTAAGGCACACATTCATTGGTCTGATCCACTCAAGAATTGCTAAATCAAAGTTGGGAGCTTTTCTCATTGACTTGCTTACCCGTAAGACCCACTCAAAGAATAGGAGCCTAATTATTATTGGCTCAATTGCTTTGCTTTGCTTAGGGAGCCAAATTTTAACTAAAATAAGAAATTTTAAAAATTGCTCTCCAGCACTACATTATTTTACAGGATTTTTTTTTTTTTTTTTTTTTTAATCATTCTACTTGAAATTTGTAAACAGGTGATACTTGCCTTCCTTTTCTCCTTTCCCAAACCCAGATTTGTTAGGAAATTTGCCATATACTATAGTTAAAAAATTCAACACCAAGTTTTCTGGTAGCAATTCTGAACTGTTAAAAGAAAGCATACGCTTTATTTTCTTTTCTTGTACTTTTTTCATTATTAGAGAATTTGTGCTTTTATAGGGCAGACATGCATAAAATACAGGATTCACGTATACCACCCTCTTATAAACACTTTGCATTAGTGTGGAACATTTGCTACAATTGATGATAGCACATTTTATAATTGTACTATATGGTCCATAGTTGAATTTAGGGTTTACTGTGTAGTGTAGTTCCATGGATGTAAAAAAATTTTTTTATTCTGTTGCCAAATATACAATCTAACAATTTCCTTTTTAATCACAT
The DNA here is from genome assembly GCA_026826555.1 of Tolypeutes matacus. Classification (NCBI taxonomy): domain Eukaryota; kingdom Metazoa; phylum Chordata; class Mammalia; order Cingulata; family Chlamyphoridae; genus Tolypeutes; species Tolypeutes matacus. Next base: position 18,469,009 of record JAKSZT010053764.1, on the reverse strand, counting down.
GCAGATATATATTTCAGTGCTCTTAATTGTATTCACAATGTTGTGCCATCATCACCACCATCCATCACTAAAAAATTTCCTTCACTCCAAATAGGAACCCTGTTCATTTTAAGCCTTAACTTCCCCATTCTTTATCCCAACCCTGTCCCCTGGTAACCTATATTCTAGATTTTTACTCTATGAGTTTGCTTATTCTAATTATTTCAAATTAGTGACATCATATAATAGCTATCCTTTTGTGTCTAGTTTATTTCACTCAACATGATGTCATCAAGGCTAACTCATGTTTTCACATGTATCAGAACTTTCTTTCATTTTATAGCTGAATAATATTCATTGTATGTATATCACATTTTATTCATCAGTTGATGGACACTTGAGTTGCTTCCAGCTTTTGGCAGTTGTGAATAATGCCACTATGAACATTGGTGTCCAAATATCTGTTGACATCCCTGCTTTTAATGCAGTTGGGTATATACTGACTAGTGGGATTTCTGGGTCATATGGTAGTTCTACACTTAGCTTTCTCAGTAACTGCCAAATTGTTTTCCACAGCAGCAGCAGCATTTTACTTTGCCACCAGCAATGAATGAGTGTTCCTATTTCTATATATTCTCTCCAACACTTGTCATTTTTGTTTTTGTTTGTTTAATAGCAGCCATTCTAATGGGTATGAAATGGTATTTCATTGTGGTTTTGATTTGCATTTCACTGATGGCTAATGATGTTGAGCATCCTTGCATTTGCTTTCTGGCCATTTGTATATTATCTTGGAGAGATGTCTGTTCAAGTCTTTTGCTCATTTTTAAATTAGGTTGTTTGTCTTTTTATTGTTGAGTTGAAGGATTTCTTTATATATTCTGGATATTAATCCTTTATCAGATATGTGGTTTCCAAATATTTTCCCCAGATATTAAGTAGGTTATGTTTTCACTTTAGTGATAAAGTCCTCTGATACAAAGAAGTTTTTAATTTTGATGAGGTCCTATTTACCTATTTTTTTTCCTTTGTTGCTTGTGCTTTGGGTGTAAAGTGTAAGGAATCATTGTCTAATAGAAGATCCTGAAGATGTTTCCCTACATTTTCTTCTAGAAGTTTTATAGTGCTTGTCTTATATTTAAGCCTTTGATCCATTTTGAGTTAATTTTTGAATATGGTATGAGTTGGGGATCTCCTTTATTCTTTTGCATATGGATATCCAGTTCTCCCAGCACCATTTGTTGAAGAGGTTCTTTTTTCCCAATTGAACGGACTTAGCAGCCTTGTCAATAATCAAGTGGTTAAAGATGTGAGGGTATTTCTGAACTTTCAGTTTGATTCCATTGTTCTATATATCCATATTTGTGCCAGTAGCATGCTGTTTTGACCACTGTAGATTTGTAAGATTCTTTAAAGTCAGGAAGTGTGCATGCCCCAATTTGGTCTTCTTTTTAAGATGTTTTTGGCTATTTGGGGCCCCTTACTCTTTCAAATAAATTTTATAATTGGCTTTTCTACAAAGTAGGCTATTGGAATTTTGATTGTGATTACATTTAATCTGTAAATAATTTGGGATAGAATTGACATCTTCATTATATTCCTAGGTTTCTATGTGTTTTTATCAAGAAGCAGTGCTGGATTTTGTCAAATGCCTTTTCTATGTCAATTGAGATGATCATGTGGGTTTTGCCCTTCATTTTGTTAATGTGGTATATTGCATTAATTGATTTTCTTATGTTGAACCAACTTGTATACCTGGGATAAAACCCACTAGATCATGGTGTGTAATTCTTTTAATATGTTGCTGTATTAGCTTTGCAAGTATTTTGTTGAAGATTTTTGCCACTATATGCATAAGAGAAATTGGTCTGCAATTGTATTTTCTTGTAGTATTGTTGTTTGGCTTTGGTATTAGGGTGATGTTGGCCTCATAGAATGAGCTAGGTAGTGTTCCCTCCTGTTCAATTTTTTGGAAGATTTTGAGCTGGATTGGTATTAATTATTCTTGGAATGACTGGTAGAATTCAACTGTGAAGCCATCTGGTCCTGGGCCTTTCTTTGTTGGAAGTCATTTGGTAACTCATTCAATCTTTTTACTTGTAATTGTTCTGTTGAGATCTTTTGTTTCTTCTAGAATCAGTGTAGGTTGTTCTTGTGTTTCTAGGAATTTTGATTTTTATCGAGGTTGTCTAATTTTCTGGCATACAATTGTTTATAGTATCCTCTTATGATCCTATATATTTCTGCAATGTAAGTAGTAATGTCCCACCTCTCATCCTGATTTTATTTATTTGCAGTAGCTCTCTTTTTTTTTCCTTTATCAGTCTAGCTAAGAGTTTGTCAATTTTATTGCTCTTTTCAAGAAAAAAAACTTTCGGTTTTGTAATGCTGTTTTTTATTCTCAATTTCATTTATTTCTGCTCTAATCTTTGTTATTTCTTTCCTTCTGTTTTCTTTGGGTTTAGTTTGCTGTTCTTTTTCTAGTTCCTCCAGGTATGCAGTAGGTATTTGATTTAAAACTTTTCTTCTTTTTTTTCAATATATGCATTCAGGGCTATAAATTTCCCTATCAGCCAGCCTTAGCTGCATTTTATAAGTTTTCTTATTGCATTCTCTTTTTCATTCATCTGAAGAAAGTTACTGATTTCCCTTGCATTTTTTTATTTGACCTTCTGAATGTATGGAAGTGTGTTATTTAACTTCCATATATTTTTCAGTTCTCTGCCTGCTATTGACTTCTAGCTTTATTCCATTATGGTCACAGAAGATGCTTTGTATAGTTTAAATATTTAATTTTTACCGAGATGTATTTTTTAAATATATTTTTTATTTTTTTGAAAAGATACTTAGATTACATAAAATGTTACATAAAAAAATATAAGGGATTCCCATATGCCCCACTTCCCACACCTCCCACTTTTCCCCACATTAACAACTTCTTTCATTAGTGTGGTACATTCATTGCAATTGATAAACACATTTTGGAACATTGCCATTAAGGATGGATTATAGTTTACATTGTAGTTTACACTCTCTCCCACTCAATTTTGTAGGTTATGGCAGGATATATAATGGCCTGTATCTGTTGTTGTAATGTCATTCGGGACAATTCCAAGTCCTAAAAGTACCCCCATAATACACCTCTTTTTCCCTCTCCCTACCTTCAGCACCTCCAGTGGCCACTGTCTCCACATCAATGATATATTTTCTTCCATTGCTAGAATCACAATAAGTCTATTGTAGAATACCAGTAAGTGCACTCCAATCCATAGTTCATTCCCCAATCCTGAGGATTCTGGGATGGTAATGTCCACTCCACCTCTAATAGAGAGGGGGCTTCGATTTCATATGGCTGATGGATGGGACTCTCTTCTTGCAGTTGTAGACTCTCTCAGTTCCTTAATAAGGTGTTTGTCTATCCTCTCCTCCTTGTTAGTTGTCCTGGGTGAGTCCCATGAACTGGAGAGTAGGTGTTGCAACTCCACTGAGGCTCTGTGACCAGCTGGCACATGGACAGCCCAAAGATTCAAGTCTCTTGGACATACACCTACCAATTCCAGCACCAACTATAGGTTCAAATAGAAGGGACAGAAGAAGCATGTGTAGAGAAGTCACAACTGAGTCCAACTCTGTCACACTTGGGAGCACAAACTCCAAAGTAGGGCCCACTGGCAAGGCACCAAACTCTGGAGCTATCTGCCATGACTGTAGGACCTGGGTGTCTCCAGAGCCCTCAGGAGCCCCACTATTTGGGGTAGTATCTACTTTGGCAGTCTATGCAATCCTGTGAGACATGCATAAGCGTTACGTCTGGGATGACCGCCCGACTCACTTTGAAGTCTCTTAGCCATATAAACTCATTTGTCTTTACCTTTTCCCCCTTTTATTCAAGTTTTTTTTCCAGTTGTATTGCTAGTTGGTGCTTGGTAGTAATCCCTCGGTGGCAGGGAGGCTCATCCCTGGGAGTCATGTCCCATGCGGGGCTGGGGGTGGGGGTGGGGGGAATGTAATGCATTTATATGCTGAGTTTGGCTTAGAGAGAGTCCACATTTGAGCAACAAGGAGGCTCTCAGGAAATAACTCTTAGGTATCCTACAACACTAGGCTATGTTACAATTTCAAGAGCAAAGGCTAATAAGCATAGTCATCAGTATCAAGGGCCCATCAATGGACCATCCTTCTTCACTGGTCATTGCCCCTGTACTTGGGAGATTGTTGCTGTTCCATTAGAGAATGTGGCAGAGCTCCCCAGGATGGGAATTCAATACTCTTTCGGATATTGTGTGAATCTCTACTCACTGTGACAATGCCCCTAAGACATATTTTTTAACCCAACAAATGGTCTTTCCTGGAGAATGATCCATGTGCATTTCAGAAGAATGTATATCCTGCTGTTTGGGAGTTCAATCCTCTGTTTATGTCTATGTCAGTCCATTCATCATATTATTAAAGTTCTCTGTTTCCTTATTGATCTTCTGTATACTGAAGAGAGTGGTATATTGAATTTTCTAAATATTATTGTAGAGGTGTCTATTTCTTCCTTTGGTTTAGTTAGTGTTTGACTCATGTATTTTGGGACACCTTGGTTAGGTGCATTAATATTTATGATTGTTATTTCTTTTTGGTGGATTGACCCTTCTACTAATATATAGTGTATTTCTTTGTCTCTTGTAACAACTTTTGATTTAAAGTCTATTTTGTCTGATATTAGTATAGTTATCCCAGATCTTTTTTAGTTATTATTTGCATGGAATATCTTTTTCCAACCTTTCACTTTCAACTTATTTGTGTCTTTGGGTCTAAGGTAACTTTTTGTAAGCAACATATAGTTGGATCAAGCTTTTTATCCATTCTGCCAATCTGTGACTTTTGATTAGGGAGTTTAATAAATTAACATTCAGTGATATTACTATAAAGTCAGTATTTACTTCAGCCCTTTTATCCTTTGGTTTTTATATGTTTTATCTTTTTCTTGTCTCTCTTCTCCTTTATTGCAACCTCCCTTTGTCTATTGTTGGTCTTCTGTGATTTATCTGACTGATCCCTTTCTCATTTCTTTTTTCTGTATATTTGAAAAATATTTTCTTTGTGGTTACCCTGGGATTTATAATACATAACCTACATCTATAACTTACTAATTTGAAAAGATACCAACTTAGGTTCAATAGCATACACA